>JAODKF010000116.1:26574456-26592749 GCA_026779585.1 Mormyrus proboscirostris | reverse complement strand
TTAGATGGCAATGCTAAGCCACAGCAGATGTTGTAGATTGTATAGCTTTTAAAATGTGCTTTTTCTTTTCATGATACCTTAGCTCTGTACTGTTCTGTTGTATATACTATAGCACCGGCGGGGCGCATATCCCAGCATCCCCGCGTGCAGTTCTAAATAACCATATTGTTCTGTTGTTGCTGTGTGTGTGTTGTTATTGTTAATAGGTAATTCCTTATTGCTGCACATGTGTTTACCTTTGTCTTGTGTGTACCCGGTCTGATCCTCTTGTGTAATTAGCTTACATAAATCTCCGTGTATGCGTCTTACAGTTCGGCGTTTGACAACCTTGTGTTTCGTATATGTAATTGTGTTTGGTGTTCGTTGGGTGCCTGATGTTGTCCTTGTAAGGATTACTAATTGAGGTGGTTTCCTGGCAGGAGGATCTCCGTGTCTCCCGCAATCCCTTGGTTTGCCCCTTGCCTCAATGCGTTATTTAAATTAAAGTTTTAATTGATTAAGCATTTATGAATGAATTTAGCCAAAAGGTTCGATATACATAATGTCTAAAATTAATCCGCTTTTGATACTATAAGACGTTGAAAAGACATCCATGATGACCACATTTGAACTCATTTGAAACCTTGTATAGCGGTCCAGCGGACGTCTGCATTCAACGTTCAGAAGATGGCGTAAAAAGACGTCATAAAAACTTTTCATTCTGGCTCTTTTCTACGGACGTCTTTTCTACGTATGACAAAGACGTCGAAAAGACGTTGTTTAGACGTATGTTTGCTCAGTGGGAAGCTGCCTCACATGGGGTTAATGTGGAACGTAATTGTATTGATAAAGGGATAACAAGCTAAACTATCCCCACCAGGTGTAAAGCATGTGTGCAGAAGACACACATGTTTCTCATGTGAAATGTTACTATATTAAAAAAAACGTAAAAATAAATAAGCTAATGTATTTTTTTTATTTAGTCTAAACATGATATTGTTAGAAGGTGATGGGTGTATAACCATCCTATGTTCTGAGAGAAGATTTTCTGTGTTTAGTAGAGAAAAGACTAATTATTTTTTGAACAAATAACGTAAAAAAGATGCCTGGAAGTTATGAAGTGGAGCGTGTTATGTGACACATATTCCTGAGAATTATTTAATTTTAAATATTTCTCTGGACTTTAAATTTAACCTGTGTGTGTACATAGTTTACATTATGCATTCACTGTTACATAGTAAAATTAATAAAATGTTAGCTTTCTGATTCAGTGCAAAAATGAGTGAACTTTCTATTCTCCAGGCATAATTTTTTAGAGTGACTTATGAGAAGGTAATCCCATTCAGGATGTCCCCAGCCTTTCTCACCCCGTGCTTCCTGGGATAGGCATGAGGCCCACTGTGATCCATCAGCCTTGTGGAAAATGAATGGATGGATGAAGGGATGATGTATAGGTCATTCCATGTATAGGTCAGTCTGTTGTCCTGAGTACCAAACTCCTCCAGACTGAAGTTAGCAGCAGAAGTCAGTGACTAATGTAACTCACGATGAAAGGTCTCCTCACTCCCTGTCGTCACACCTGTATTCCTGCTGAAAATCACCATGAAACCTTTAAGGAAAGTTTTTTTTTTTCGAATCGGAAAGAATTTGCTCTCCTGCTCCAGAAATGTGTAAGAAAACTTGCTCACATGGGAATTTCCTGGTACTAAATGGACAGAGTTGTTCCACCCCCTGCTGAAAAGCGGTCCTTTTTACGGTGGCTGTGACCCAGTTTTAGAAACTTTATGGTACAACATTGTGTTCCACCTATGTCATAAAACATTCTCTCAGAGTAATGGACCAGCTAAAGAAGCACTCAATAATAGCGGACAGGAAATAATGTGTTACATTTGTACACCATTAAACAGCTTAATCTCAAATTCAGACCCGATAATTTATGGATCCCTTTCTTAGAAGTTGTGTTAGGGTTAAGTGACTGGAAGTGATATGATTCAGTGTCAGCTGCAAAACCACTGGGTTGCACCAGGTAGCACATGGATATGCATGCAGTAAAGCTTTTTTAAACAACCAGTTTGCTGAGATGTGTTATGTAAAAAGAAGATGAGGTGTGCGGGGGGGGGGACCCCGACAGCCTTTTCAGTCTGCAGTAGCGCTTCCCCCTGCTGAGAGAAGGCTTACAGGCCCAGCCATGACCCCAGGGTCTGAAGCATAGCAGCCAGAGGAACGCTCATTAGCACGACTTTAGCTCCATGGCAGTCTCAGGTGCAGTTAGTAAGTGCTCTGTAACAAGCACCACGGGCTGGAGGTTGCAATCTATAATCTCGCCCACAGAGTTTTTAGCAGACAATTGGAGGATACATCATTCTCAGAAAGGTTCATTAGCGAGTTTGAGCCCGATGTAACATCTGGGAAAATACATGAACGCAATCATCCTGCTGCAATTACAAAATACATATCTAATAAAACTTGATAAATTTCAATAAAAAGTTGAAACGTGTCTCACAAACTTCATCGTTTAAAACAGGCTCAGTGGTAATGCAGCAATACATAATTTTTGTGTTAAACAATGGGAGGTGGGACATATTTAAGCTGCTTATATGTCTCTGTGTCTTTGCCAATACAAACTGCATAGCTGCTGCGAGCTGGTGCTTACACTAGCCCCTGGCTCACTATAAAAACCAGGCAACCAAATCCAGTGCCTTCAACTTCTGGGATTGCCTTGCATCACACCATGAAGCCCATCTGACACAAGCTGGCAGAACTCATGTTCTCACACTGTGAGGACTTGCACAAAAATGAAACATGTCTAAACACACTTAATCGCTCCCGATCGCTAAAGTGCTTCACTTCAGTGGGGTTGGGCTGAGTTATGGAACGTGAACTGAAATGCAATATTCAAGTATGCCATTCGATTTCCTTTAATACCTTTTTTAAGCTGGAAAATAGCAAGCAATATCCCAGGTTATACAACACAACTACATAATTGCATATGTGGGGGGTAGAGGGTAATTCTTCCTGGGGGCAATTTAGAATTTGGATGGGGGGGGGGGCTGATATAGATTACTTTTTAAATTGCCCCTTCATTTGGGGGCCTTGGTGTGTGTTTCTCAAATTACACTACCAGATACCTGTCATAGCAGCATGAATACACCATGATCAAGGCAGGCACTGGCTTGCCAAAGACCAGAGAATGTTTGCCCTTATAGCCATGTTTAGGATACATGCTTGTGACAGCAAATCGTGCCATGCTCAACTTTCTTTCAGAAAACAAATAAATCTACAATTTAAATCTACATTTTTCCCCTAGTCACTGTTAATGTCTTATAATTTAATCAATAACTGCAGTGCAGTTGTGTTAAATAAATTCTAGGATACTAAACTGTTTGGAGGAGAGGATGAGTGGCAATGTGGCTTCTGATTGGACAGTGACAGGCCCTGGCTCTGTGCCTGCTGTCTCTGATTCCTGCTCTTGTCAAACAGTCATTAATTTTCTGCCCTGCTGGGCCTGGCAGGCAAAATAAATGAGGCCAGTCCAGCTGCATCTCCATCAGACCCCGGGCGTAAGCCCTGTCACGACTCGTCTCTCATATATTCTCAGCTCGCTTCCCAAATGAACACAAGTTCCTCAGTAAAACACATGAAAATGTGATGTAACCTCACCGCTACACAGATCTGTCAATGATTCACATAGATGGTCCCCCTCCTTACGTACTGTGTGCCCATTTAGGGAGGGAACCCATTTAACTTCAATAAATTCACATTCTTATTCTATTAAAGGAAAAGTGCAATACCTAGAACAATTCTGATTGTAGCTTTATCTCATAGCTTATGGGAAGCCCCCTCAATTTATGCCTTTGAATGTCTTATGAACAGTGGAATTTAAAGAGAAAAAAATCATTTAAAACCTAGCCTAGTAAACCAGAAGGTCATCAGAGCAAGGAATTAAATTTGACTCAATTAGATTTGCTTCAATAACTACATTTTTAACTTTGCTAATTAGAAATTACTATAATAGCCAAAGAGGAAAACAGTCTTTGCTACTGACAGAGTATGCAGTTGAATCTTTACCCTCTGTTTACCCTCATGTTTGACTACTTATTCATCACAAGACACCAAAGGTAGCTGATGCAATATCTAGCACTCATTCTCGAGAATAGGAACAAAGTCTTATTTTGGGGCAATTTTTATTTTTACTCTTTAATCATGCTGGATCATGCTAGATTTTAAAAGATCATATTTATATTATTTTTTGCATCTGAGAGTTTGAATCTTGTCAACTCGTCAGTCACACAAACATTCATTGCATTATATTATAATTATTATAATTATATTATTAATTAATTATTTATTACATTTATTAAATAGGCAATACAGTTGGTGTACAGTAGAATTGTTTATTGGCATAAACTATTTTTTTAATCATTCTGAGCATACTTTTAATGAATATAATAGAAAATCCATCTGATGGAGCTGACAGCCAATTGACAAAGTTGACATCACATAAAACACAAAATAGTACATAAACATTTAAAAAAAACAAGGAAGTACACAGATTGCCATTTCAAATTTTTTGATTGTTTCAGACTTTAGCAGAACTTTATCAAAACCTTTAAAATATCTGACAGAGTTGATATGTTACAGAATTGAAGAAATTGTTATTTTTCTTTATTTCACAGCAGTGAGTAATCATTTCATTTTTAAAAGTAGGTAAGAGTTCTCTTAATGTTAATCAAAATATGCAATTTTAAACCAGATTTTTTTAATTTAGTTTTGATTTATAAGGCCTACAAAGTTGACCTGTTATGGTTGAGACATACCTGATTCAGTATTATTTCATGAATTTATCAAAAAAAATAAAAAATAGAGAGCTTACCAGTGCTTGAGTATTCCCTCCTTATTTG
This sequence comes from Mormyrus proboscirostris, assembly GCA_026779585.1. NCBI lineage: Eukaryota > Metazoa > Chordata > Actinopteri > Osteoglossiformes > Mormyridae > Mormyrus > Mormyrus proboscirostris. Next base: position 26,587,869 of record JAODKF010000116.1, on the reverse strand, counting down.
AAATCAGGAAGTGAGGTAGGGGTCCTTAGGATACAGCTGATCCTTTTAATCTCTGATTAAATCTTGTTTTTGTAGAAATCTGATGGAGTACACAAAAAACTGGGACACAACTTTATAGGGGCACCATTTTCATAAAAATATACATTATAAACCAAATATGATTATAATACTAACATTTTACACCAATATTACCAGCATTTATGGATAGTTTTACATTTTGTAGATTTTAACACATTTTTAAATTTTTTAAATTGTTTTCTAGCACAGAGCAAGCTTAGGAGTTAAAAAAATAAAAGCAGACCAATATTTCATGCATATAAATATTTGAAATATAAAATTTCACTGAAAAAATAAATAAAATAATAGTAGTTTTTTAAGTTTTTTTATAGTAAGTTTTTTTTTGGTAAGATATGATTTGGCCTAATTCTGGAAAATGGGTACTATATATTGTCACCATTCCTGTTGTTCCTAAGTGATTTTTTTTCTCAAAGACCAATATCCCTCATGAAAAATAAGTCCCAGACATTTAACATAAAATATAATTTACATTTAATCAACGTTATATGACAATATATATAATGACAGAATCAGCTGCTTCATATCACAGAATACCCCAATCTCTGACAGCAAATAAAACTACAGATGTCCTTTTCTACTATGACAATATTCTGTTGGTGTGCTTGCATTGCAGAACAGTAATTTGAAGCTATGTAGCCTACCCATTATAATAAAAAGCATATATATATATATATATATATATAAAACTATATCTATAACTATCTGATTCATAAATATGTAAATGGAACCTAACTGGCCACAAACTAAATAACGAAAAGTGAATAAATTTAGAAAGGGAAACATTTTATGCATTATTTTAAAGATATGGGCTGAAAGCTGTATGCATATATTTAAGCAATAACATATGAGTGCAGATGTACTTCAGTATATCACAGGTGTGATTTGGTTGTAGGCATGAGGTCACATATATATTGTGTGCATGCCGTTACTGTATTGTCACTAAAAATGTTGGTCATAGTGTAAAGGAGAAATAAATAGAATATAAATATTTAGATATATAAAAAATATAAATGACATTTTAAGTACAAGTAACCACCTCATTGGGAAAGGAAAGATACTCTGAATTGGCATGTAACGGCAAAGGAATGTACAGTAAATTAATAGGTGTTGTTTCAGATGATTTAATGGATTTAAAAAATGCATTTATTTCATGTTTCCTGTTGATCCATCCAGTACTTCTAGAAATTGCAGAAGTTGGGGGTGTGGGAGACGTCAGGATTAGATGGGCAGGGCGGGTGATGGGGTTGTGCAGGGAATACAGTGCTGTCATTTCCACAGCCCCCTTTCGGGTTACACTTTTTGTCCTACATTAGAATTATATCATTGTCATATTTGGGATGGTAGACAGAACCATGCAACACGTAGATAGTAATAAGGAGCTGGAACAGGATACTGGAATGGAGATGGGATTAACAAACTGGTCAGAAAGACTGAGAGCAAGACAGCTGTCTCAGCATCAGCACAAGGGGAACAAAAACAGCATCAGATCTTGGGAAGGCCCATATCAGGCTGTGTGCTTCATGGTCCGGTACTTATTCAGGGTTGAGAGGCAAAAAATAGGCAACTTTCTGTGATCCAAAATGAGGCACAGGTGAACGGAATAAAAGCCCCTGTCACCTGACTCCACCCCAACCACCCCCCTCCCCCCCACAGTCATTATTTATAAAGAAGTATATATTTGTGTCTGGCCTGTCCTCTGGCATTCCCAAATTACTGTGTACAATGTGACAGCACATTGTACGCTTTCCTTTTGAACTTGCACATGGCAATTCAGCCCTGAAGTTCAATATCCTGGGAATGCAATCCTGTCTATGAGTAATTGCTTCTAATGATTAAATGGCATCCAGCATTCACTCCTTCCCCATTGCACACATGCATATGAAAACAGTAGCACTTCTTACACATCATATTCATAAAATATTTTTTTAGAAAAATAACAATAAATGCCATGCTTTTCTGTGGTGTGGGGTGGATCCGTTTTGCAAATTTTTGTAAATACCCACCCTCTATGCCTGCATATAAGGATACTGTGCACTCTACAAAAGACGCGTATTTGCTAGAAAAAGCTTAATTTAGTCATGCTGAATATATTACTTCCAGGCTTGCCTTTCTTACAACCTCAAAGAATATGGGACTTCAAAGAATATGAAGAAGAAAATGAGAATATCTGTTTCATAGTCAGCAGTTAGAGTTTCATTCAACATTTGAACCTAAGCCAAATGAGTACATGTCCAGATCAGAAAAAAACATAGTATAGACAATGTGATAATGTGAATTATGTGAAAGCAGATGTATAAAATGGAACCATGAGAGTAAAGTGTAACCTAAACCTCTATACAGATATTTATCTTCAGAAAAATAATCTCTATGTTTTCTTAACTGAAACATACATCCATTTTCATAACTGTTCACCGTGTGAAGGCTTGTCTGATGCTCAGGAAGTCCAAGGCATAAGGAGAAACCATGGAAGAGATGCCATTCCATTGTAAGCAGCTCAGTCACAGAGTCTGGGAAGTTTAGAGATCCCAGTTTTTCAGTAGGAATTAAAAATGAGTAGCTCATATACACTTGGGAGAACCTGGCAGGTTCCACTGATGCAGGAAAGAATTCAAACCCACAGTCATGGTGATATGAAGTCACAGTGCAACCCACTGAGTAACCACTGCACATAACCAAATAATGCAAAATATGATTCAGTTATTGCAACTGTTCTTCCATTTCCATAATACCCTCATGAATTCCAAACCATTGATGTGTTTTCAGTGATTTTTGGAAAGCTTCCAAACCCAAAACAAAAAAGGAAGGCAGTTCGAAAGGACCACACATGGGCAAAAGCAAAGACAGAGAGTTAAATGTTGGCAGTGTTCTTCATTAAGCCGATGTGTCACAAGTGCCAGGAATGCTCTTACCCACCACAAATGAGTGCAGTTGTTGAGAAACAAGTTTTGTGACCAAAAGGCTACCAGCTTAAATCCCACAAGGGGGCTGGCTGTTAAATCCCTTAGGAAACCACTTGACCTCAACTGCTTCAGTTAAACACATCCAGCTGCATGAATGGACATGAAAACTTCCTTTGGGTGAGAGTTAGGAGGGCAACAGTGCATTGTGAGGTATTACACAAATAATACCTGGCAGAAAGTGACCAATGTTTCAGTCTCTGCTTCACCTAAAAGCAATTAAAGTGGGAAAAGCCTGTGGATGTTAATATGAAACTTCGGTAGTCTTGGCAAACACAGCTGGTGAAAGTAGGCACATAATATGACTTGAATAACAATATGTCTGATAATAAAAATTGATATGAAATATGTAGACATCAATTGATATTAATTGGTGTTGTCCTGCATTATGTCCTTCTCCAAGATATACACCCCTGAGGAGCAAACACAGTAATAGTATGTGTTAAGCTATACCAGTATTAATCTCTATCATTTCCTCAAAATATTATTCATTTATTCCTTAGAGGGTGGGTTTAAATTGGGAATAAATAATTTATCTGATTATCTTATGCATTAGTCTTGCCAACAATGCATTAGTATCACTTTAAGTCTGTTTGCGGGTTTGGATTTTCCTTTGTCTGGCATTTTGGAACCCTGCCGTTTCCCAGATTGCACCTCTTGGGATAAAAATAAACTGTGGCCTATAAGAGCAGTCACCTTTTCTTCTGGGTGACTGAGGAGTTTCAAGTTTTTCACTTTACCTCCATTAAAAGTCGGCCCTCCATCTCTGATCTTCTCAGCTATTGGGCCAGCAGCTTATTTGCTGATTCCTTATGTGATGCTGTTTTAACCTGCAGCTTTTTGTGTTACTGGCCAAGATTGACTTTGTCTTCTTGAATTACTCAGCAATAATATAAAATCAACAGTGATTAAATGCAGTGCTTGTTGAAGCTGAAGATAAGATGTGAATCTTTGTTGTCCCTTTACAAAGCTGTGACATGTCATTTAACAGCAATAGAGCAGCAGTTACAGCATATACTACATAGACAAGGACCATCAGGAGCCCCAGGAGGTAATTCAGTGTCAGTGTAATCAAAAGCAAAAAAAACGGGCACAAATTCCACATCATTATAATGAGCTAAATCCAGAAAATATAATTGGGGGCATTATACAGTATATGTTGAAAGTAATCTCCATAAGAGAGATTTTAAGGAACATACTTTTCATTCTTGCACAATTATGTTGTCTTGAGGTGTTGGGCCACCCCAGAGGGAAAGAAATATGTGTGTAGGGAATTCTCTAAAAGATGCAGAAGGGTGGTCTCTGTCTGGTTCATTGTCAGAGATGGGTTACTTGATTTGGACTCAGACAATAACAGTAAAGCATTCTAAAAATCTCTGCTGATTCCCTGCAGAAATAGTTATTATTAATAGAGGGAAACTGACCCAAGAGACTAATAAATTTATTGGCTACAACAAATTTTGTTAAAAAATACAGAAAGAAGGCATGAAGATTTAATGCACCTCAAATTCCAAGAAAAATTTGTATCAAATAAGTCACCACTGGAATGTAAATGTTGAAATACACAGCACTGCAGAGCTTTCAAACGAAAACTATACAAGGTAGGAAAACATGAAATTCTCTCCATACAGCAGATTAGACCTCTTTGATTATGCAATACTTCATCACATCTTTAAAGAGACCTAAGTGAAATTGACCTAAAACCCAAAGCACTAGGAAAAGTCAATTCTTTTAGGTATTAGTAGGTCATTTCATCAAATAAATGATTTTCCATTCAGTGAGTACAATACTGTTGCATCATGGTGGTGCAGTGGTCAGCATTGTTGCCTCACACCTCTGGGAGCAGCTTTCAAGTCTCCGTCATGGCTCCCTGTGTATGGAGTTTGCATGTTCTTCCTGTGTTGTTTGGGTTTCCCTCTGGATACTCTGGTGCCAAATTGTGCACGTATGAGTGAATGGAGTGTGATGGGTTGGTGCCCCCACCCTGGGTTGTTTCTCCATAGTCTCCTCACTTTCTTGAGGCACAAATATTGTAGTAGTACACCCTTACTTAATGTATTAATTAACCAAAAACTAAGTGTCAGTTATGCACTGATCCTCATAATTAATTAATCATAATGGTACATGTCTTTCATGCAGTTAACTATGTTTGTTCATGGTTTGTCCTGAGTAGTAACTAAGGTACTTGTGCCCCCTCAAGTAAAGTGTTACCCAACCTGTTTGTTATTTTCAAACAGAATATGGGTAGTTGGAATATGATGTGCAGATACTAGTGATTCATCCGTAACTCCTTGGGAATCTCTGAGAAAGCTCTCACTTTCCAGTTAAAGAATGAACCGGAGTCCATTTCATTGTATTCGAATGACTGGGACTCTGTGTGAAGGCTTAAACCTGGCGCCGTTTCCCTGTATGACTAGAACTCTGTTGTGGTTGGCAATGAATCTTGACTAGGGTACATAAGAAATTTAATCCTTCTGCTGTTCTGTGTTTAATAAGGGAAACTAAAGAAGAATATCACTGGAAACAGGCCAATACCCTTATGCAAGTCTCTATTGTAATATCAGATAGTAGTATTAGGATAAATGAGATGTCTTTGAAGCACACACTAGACACCTACAACATGCATATGCCTAATAAACTAGCAAAATTAAATAAATGTCAAATCTACGCATTTGTCATAGCTGCAAACATATTTTCTCATATATCTATTCATATATGCATTGCATACATCATCCTACACTGGATAAATTGTTACAATTCCCTGATTCTTTAAAGACCTATGCAGAAGAATGGAATCAAAATTATGATAATTAAAGCCTGTCACAGGACACGGAGCTGCTACAGATAGTGACAGTTGACACATAAATTGCCATGAAGGAAGGTGTAATTTTAGATGCTGTCGGCTGATTTGAAGAAGGTCTCTGCTTGCAGAAGCTGACAAGAGAAATATGAATTGCCATGGAAAGGTTAGACTTGACGGGTAATAACCACATGTTGGGAATTTGTATGGGACAACAATCTGATTGGATGTGGACTCCTTAAAATCATAAAACGGGGTAAATAGAGGTTAATTCAGGGTAAAAAGAGGTTAGAAGACAGATTAGTAATTCAGATTAGTCATTATTCAAGTAGCTGCTAATAATCGTAAAAATTGTATTTCATGCTGGAAGTTTATTTTTCTTATAGGTCAGTTAGGTTCCTACAAGGTTCTGCAACCTCTCAGGCAATATTATTTATAAGTGGGATACAAAGTAAAGCTATTTTCAAATTTCATTAAAATATGAAAAAAATGGAAAATCACAGAGAAATCATACAAATGAAGCTAAATACAAACCATGTCACTTTAACTATCATAGCATATTAGGGAGAGAAATATGGTTTATGGTAATAAGTATTGTTCTCGTTATTATTATGAATTTGGCTCAGGTCATGGTACTGCGAGGATGTGGGCAGCTGTGTGAGGGGGTAGGCAGCAGGGTGGGAGTCATGAAGAGGCCTGCCTGATCAGGTTTCTCTGTGTGATTTACACCAGGGCAGCTGCACCAGTGGCACAAGGGCACCACATGAACTGGGGGTGGGGGACAAAGGTGGGCGTGGCTTTATTCTGCTGCTTCATCCCCGTCTCAAAAATGACCCCAAAGCCGCCAGCTGCAAATGATCTACAGAGATGATCAACTGCAAGTCTGCGGTACCGAGGGCTCAAATATTACAGCATGCAGAACAAGTACCAGGGAGACAAATGGCATCATAAAGCTATCAGCTCCTCGGAGTTCATAGTTATAAACAATACACATTAACATGTCAATCACTGGGATAAAAAGGTTTTATTCCCGAGAAAGATTTGCACTTTGCATTTAGGTCTGAAGGTCATGTGTTGTTATGCCCCGATCGTCCGCTCCTCTCGTGTGCCACGCCCCCTCATCAGCCCCGTGTGGAATCCCCATGTTCATCAGCTGTTTTGAGTTGTCCTGATCAGGTTCATGTATTTAAGTCCGCGTTTCAGTATGTTTCCCCAGTCCGGTCATTGTATAATGTTTTGTGTGTCTTGGAGTCTGTCCGCCTCGCAATAAATCCCTTTCGCTTATATTCACGGCTTCCTTTCGCCTGCTTCCCTTGGGATCGTGACAATGTGTGTTGTGTTGGTTCCCATCTTGAGAGTACTTGAGAATACTCTGAATAATAGAATGAATGTCAGAGCGAAATTAATTTGCTCATTTATTCATTTTTATTTCAATTTCACATGAGAAGACACTTCAAATGTAAGGATTATTACCATAACAATGCATGCTTAGGTTTTGTTTCATCATTGATCACATGGTGCTTAGGCTAAATGTCTCTTTTTAAAAGCATGCAAAGATTTAAATGACATCTGACTTATGCGAGAGGACGACACTTCAGTCTCATACACAAGGCCAACTACTGTTGTAGCCTTTATTGCAGATTGTCCCTCCACTCCCAAGGGCCCACTTACCCCCAATGTTGTTATACAAAGTCCAGGTCTGGTTACACCTCTGCCATGAAGTCTTGGCTTGATTTGGAAGTTATTATTGTCCTTATTACACTGCTAAACACTGGCTGTCTCTCAGGCCCAGAGCTCATTATTCATCCTGATGACAGCTCCAACACATTCCCTGGGCAAAACTCCCTTCCTAGGCGGCCAGGACCAGGTGGAAGTGGAGCTGAGCTCAACAAGACCTCCCAGTATGAACATGCGTTCTAAGAACACATACATGTCTAAGTCTGCTTGAATGACAAAAAACAGAACAGAGATGACAGGAAAAAAACAAACAAAATGGTATAGTAATGACACTTTTTTTATTGTTATGGACAAAAGTGGAACCACTACAAAATAAAAACAAATCTGTTTTGTTTTGTCTTCAAATATTTATTATGAAAATTTGTCTATGATCGAGTAATAGATGCAGTTGGGCAAAAAACAAAATTTACATTATATTATAAGTAATGGTTATTTCTATATTAGCATTTAGCATACTAAAGTTGCTTGATCATAGCCAAAATTGGAATTAAGTCCTTCTCTCAACAAATAAAAATAGAAATTTGAGCCTGTGGACTTTTTCTTGCAGGAGAGCCTCAAAGTCTGGCATGTACAGCCATAATTGCCTCGCAAAATGTGGTGTAACATTAATTAAAAAATTATTTCATAAAGGGTTTTCTTCAGTTATAAAACGAGCAGAAGAGGGCAAAAATAAATACTTGTTTTAAGCAAGAGAAATGTATGTCAGAAATTGCTTATTGAATGGAGTCATTCTTATTGGCACTATTTGGCTTAGCAAGCTAGGACCACCACTGAGCACCCAGCAAAATATCAAAGTTAAACTTCTGGTGAGAGAAGCAGAATTAGGAACTTGGAGCAAGAATGACAGAAAAAAAGCCATTATAGCAAGGTTATAAATAAAGTGCTTTTTACCCCTTTGTCAAAATAGCTGGTTTCAGTTATTTTGGCATTCCATTCTGTAGCAACCAGGTTATAAAACATTACTATACAATCTAAATGATTCCAACTCGTCATGTCTGAAGATGTAAAACATATCCTACAAAGTTAATTTGAAATGGGCATTACAGATTGAGTCAAAAGCAATTAACCTTACACAATATTAGTAGTCAGTGAAAGCCAGAGGGTGATGGAGGAGAGAAAAGGAAAACTCCTTTGTGTAGCCCAAGGCCAATGAGCTGCTAACCAATACTATTTAAATTTATATTAACTGCAAGCAATTTAAGAAGTATGCGAGTCTTGTGAGCAAAATATTTCTCTCTAATACAGAATAAGAAATGTCTCAGCTGCTCCTCATTGCTCACCATTACTTTTGCAGCTATGGCTGGTAACTGAGAGTAATGACTTTATTTAAACATAATTATGCTAATATGGCAAATCAATCTGTTACGTTTACAGATTGTTCTTCCTTAGGCCAAGATATATACAGTGTCTGACTGACTGTACGATTTCAGTCATTCCTTTTAAAAGAAAACAGGTTATGTTAAGCGATGTTGGAGAACTTAGCTGATACATTTACTGAAAAACAACCCACAATTATACACATCTATACAGCTCTGTATTTTACTGATGTATTGCAAGTCATTGTTATTAAAGGGACTACAACTGACTCCTTCCTGGGAACTGAAACATAAGCCTCCATTTTGTGAATCTGATTGGTGATGCTTCACTACTTCTGGGCAGGTGGTGGGATCATTTTCTGTCTGTCCAGGATCTAGGCTTGCATGGCAGATGTGCATTCATTCATTCATCCATTCATTCATTCAGTCAGTTCCACTTGTCCTGTGCTGGATTGTGGGAGCCTATTCTAGGAACTATGGGTGCAAAGCAGAGAATATCCCAGGATGAGGTCTCACACACCATAACTTGCATAATGTGATGTTTGTGTATATGTATGGTCGGGTTAAGGGCCAGTTTTTTCGCTGGTACTTGTGACTAGTGACATGGTGTATTGCAACAACAGCAATAAAGGGTTTCATCATCATCATCATCGCATTCACACCTATTGACAACGTGGCTAGATCCACTAACTTCCTTTAATGTTTTTGGTAGGTGTGCTTTTATAAAACGAAAGACAAACAGCTGTCAACACTATGGCTGTACAGCACTATGGTTAAGAGAAGTTTTATACAAAAAGACAAAAAAGAACAGTGATGTTTGTAACAATCCTTTAGATTGGCCTAATCACCAATTCAACCTATACTGCTTCTTAATACTGGCAATCTAGGGTAAGTAATACTTGGAGGACATTAAGGTCATATTTGGCTCCCCTAACAGTCTGCCCCCCACAGGGGAAGTGGTCAAATAATCATGTTCTTTAACTACACTGCTTTAATATAACATGCTGATGTGCATTATGGAACTATTCAAGGAAGGGGTCCCTCTCCTTCTGCCAAGCCATAAAGGTCAGCCCTGCTCTAAGCATCATCAGACTCCAGCAGCAGTCATTTTGACACGGCCTTAGGGGACGTTGGCTGAGAATGGACATTGATTGTAGAATACGGGAACAGGTGTGCATGCTAGGCCACCAGCACTTGTGTTCTGTTAGCACATTTACAGCTCCCCAAGCAGCTGAAGTAAGTATAGGCCATAGTGAGCACCGGTGTTGACAGGACAGGGACAGCCTTTCTGGTGTGGGGGTATATTTAATAGGCCACAAAAGACAGACCATAGACAGACAAGAAATATCAGGTTTAGGGCACCAAGGAAAGGCAATCTGGCCTGACTGGATGCCTTGAATTGGATTTTTTATCTCCATTGTCTTCTGTGTCTATTCTAACCAGATTCGAACAGAACCCTCTTGGTTTTCAATTCCGCATAAACCTATTTCAACCGCATAAACCTATATCAAATTAATAGATTAATCCTGTGATGTATTGATGATTGAGAACCCTTTCTGTGAATTATTTCCTTTTCTGCACTTTTGAACCATGCACTTATCTACCTCTTGCCATGATAAAAGCCAGCCTCAAGCAACAACATCCAGCAAGGATCCAAATACTCAGCTGTTGACTCAAGACAAGCCCAAGCATAATGGCTTTCAAGAAGATTCCAAGGTTCTCTGATCACCAGTTATTCTTCAGTGAATTATATTGGGATATTTTTCAATACTATGGATATATTGAAAGATTTACAATTCACAAGAAAAACATTTTAAATAAAATAGATTTTAAAATAAATTTTAAATTAAGAACTAGTTACTTTTATGTACAATAGTCCCTCCACCGTATTTGTAGGTTTATTTGGGAACCTGCCTGACTGATGCATTGCATGTTGAGGAATGGCACTTACTCTGTTTACTCAAGTGAACTTTCGCTTACATCATTGTTGATATTTCTTAGAAGAAGTTCTGTGAGGTTTTACTGAACTGGCAGCTATTTCAACAACTGCCACTCAGTACATCCATACTGGGGGACATGGTGGATGGGTCTTGGCAGGCTATGAGAAACATTTAGCATTCAAGTAATTTTTTCCAGTATTAAAACTTTTTATTCACCAGGGAATAAATTATGGTTTTGGTGTTCATGTCACAACTTATATTTATAAATAACTCCAAATGTCATATATGTCTATTACAAATAAAACCCTTTAATACAGTTTACCAGTTACTGGCAAACTAAATATTTTTCAATTTACACTAACAAATGATTTCACCCACAAATGCAGCTTTGAATAACTTAATTTTCCTTTTCCTTCAGCCAATAAAACAGCACTAAAAAATTAGCACTCCATATAGACCTCATCTAAAAGTACTGGATTTATTCCTTCTTTTAATTCCTTCCACGTTCAGTTCAAAATGTTAAAAATTTAATGATGGACAGAGGTGATGTCATTATTATTAATTTATCACAGCTGTTTTTTTTTCCTCCAGATCTGCTAACTTCCTATTTTGTAATGTAATACAAACATGCGTGCAGTGTTTAAAGCATATGTACGTCTGTCACCACCTCATGTCAAATGAATATGAACCCTACATTTCCTGGTTACAGGCTCTAGGAAAATACTTTTGAGTTTCTTCCATACATCTGTCAAATGATCTTAATGTTTTTTTTCCTTCATGAGGTGAAAGGTTTTGAAGTGGAAGGTCAGATATTCCACCTTTGTGATGTCAGAATGTGGTGTACATCTGCTCAGTTTCCTCTTACAATGCTTTGGGATGTTGCTGACCTCATCATTGATAAGCTCTAGTTTACCTCCAGTTTACCCCAGCACCCTTTGATAGCATCCCTAAGGATGTGCCTGGTTCCTTTTCTACTATGCCTGGATGAAGAATTCATTCCTCTCTTTAAAAGCTCTCTGTTTAGAAACAGTATTTTTCCTGACCTCAGTAGGGGACAGAGAATGGTAGTTTGCATCCAGCAAAATTCCAGCATGAAAGTGATTAACTGTTGACACACTACAGCACACAAGAATGAAACATGGCCTCTGCATTTAACACTTATGTGACCTAGCAGCGGGCAGCTAATTCAGCACCCAGGGAGCAGTATCTTGCTCAGGGTACCTCAGTGGTACCTTGCTCGGGACTTGAACCAGCAACCTTTTGATCACAAGAATGCTTCCCTAACCATTAGAAGACCAGTGCTCCACGCAGAGCTTGATATGAATGCTTCCTTGACCCCACCCCCTGAAATTTGTTCATATCCTGATTTTTTGATGAAAATGTCAAGCTCATTTAACAATGGCAAACATGTATAACAGATTGCTATGGAAACCACTGACAGATGTATATATTATTAGTTCATATTACAATCTGGTCTTACTGGAAATTTGTTTTGCATTTTTTTCACTTTCTTGCACTTTTAAAGAAGAAAGTATATTCAAAATGGTATGTTTAAACATATACATTGATTTAATATATAGTTACTGTATGATGGGGTGGTTAGCACTGTTGCATTACATCTCTGGGACCAGGGCTTGAATCTCTGCCATGGCTCTATGTGGATGGAGTTTACATGTTCTCCCCATGTTCATGTGGGGATCTAAGGAAAGAAAACACCAAGAGCAACTCAGGGATTAAGTATTGTTGCCACATAGCTCTGGGGTTCTGACTTCAAAATCAGGAATAGCTTTGCCCGACTGATTTATTTCTTTAATCAAAAGATGTGCTCTTAAGAATGATAATTTCAGTAGACTAATGAGTGAATCTAATGAGTCTGATCATCCTTTGCTAGATGGAGCAGGATTCTGGTTTACAGCCTTTGCTTCCTGGGATAGACTTTAGATTACCTTTTTCCCATTTATCCCACAACAGAAATATTTCCATGGATGAAGGTGCTTTCCAGGAAAAATGGTATCAGATACAGTGGATGCATCATGAAAAATGCAATGGAAAATATGGGAAAAAATACAGATTCATCTGCAAGAACAGGGACAGAATGGTTTTGCAGTTTAGAGTCTGATAAATAGTACCAGAAAAGGCTGGACTGATTGTCTGAAAAGGGACCAACTAACCTGGGGAGGAAAGACCACTTCTGAATTAAGTCAGGTAGAAGTGGCCACAGGATTTTAAAGACAGAAGTTAGGAATGAGTATACCCTTGTAAAGAGTGAAAGAGTATACCATTTTTAAATAGTGAATGAGCATACCATTGTAAAGAGTGAATAAGTATTCTCTTGTAAAGAGTAAATGATTTTGAGCAACGACAAACGGCAAACACACTGTGGAATTTAATGCACTTACAAGAAACAAAGACAGCTTGAAAAACATTTTTTTACTTATGAAGTTCAGGCAATCTCATGGCACGAAGCTATTCACTTATTTAAGTCTTCTTAGAAAAAGTACTTAGTAGACAAATCCATATCTTTCATTTATGACTCTTGTTTGCCACAGGTTGGCCCCAAAGCATTTGTTTTGTGAATATATATA
>JAODKF010000116.1:26547889-26574280 GCA_026779585.1 Mormyrus proboscirostris | reverse complement strand
TAAAAATTTCAATTTAATGATTTGAGTACCAAAATTACAATGGAAGATATTTGGTCTTTTGAAGTTGTTAGAGTGATTGCATGTCTACACATGCTTCTCCCATTAACTTCTGGTATTACGTTTATATTAAAACATACTCACTCATATTGTAACCGTATTTCCCGAACTGCCAAAGTGAAAAAGGAAGGATTTTAAACATATTTTTACAGCAATGATTTTAATAATCTTATCAGAATAAATAATAAATGCTTCCTTTACAGTAATTAATATAATTAAACATTTGAAAACATCCATGAAAAGCCCTGTATAAAACAGTGAACAGACTTATAATTTGTTAATCTGATCAATGAACAAATACTAAACATTTCCAAAGCATTCATTGTCTTATCTATAAAAGTGTTTTGATTTATATACATTGAGTATCATTTTATGTAATTGAAGAATGACTAGAAACCGTTTGCTCCTATCGCAGGAAATACATCGCACAAGGCTGGGAGACGCCCAGGATAGCAAGACAATCCATCACAGAGTGTACACACACTCACATACACACAAACGCTTACACACACAGTCTCACATAAGCAAGACAATCCATCACATACGTGTACACCCAAACACATACCATTGAATCCATTGATTTTTATGGGAAAAATTCAAACGATGACAACCGTAACCCCTACCCAACCCAAACCTTAACCATAAGTAACCAAAGAAAGTACAAAACCTTTGGCATTTTTAGTCTTACGATTGTAGGCACAGATTTTATAAAATTGAGTTTCCCCTTATTGGGGACCAAAAAAAATGGTACCAAAAAAATAATCGGTTTTTATTCCATTGTGGGAACATTTGGTCTCCACAATGTAATATATGCATGACCCAGACACACGCACACAGACACACAATCACATACACACATAGTCATCACACACTACAGGCACCTTTGACATGACAGTTCACTGCAGTTTTTAACTCTGCAGAAATGGGAGTAAAAAAAATATATAAAGTATACTTAAGTGGATTTTGCCACTACCTCCACCTTTCAATATTTATGCCCATTGGGTTATAGTGTAACTACACTGTGTTTCCCAAAAGACATTACGTAGAATTCATTGTGCTGAACTTTCCATTATGGATTCATTTTCCACATGTTCCCCTTTTCAGAGTAAAATTCAAAACTGAGAAATATGCTTGCCTGTTAAACACATCTCTAATTCCTATGTGTCCTGAGGTGTGATGGTCATTATTTTGTCAAAGAAGACCAGTTCTCACAAAGAGCTAACCTGGGGAACCTTTAAAGCTTACTTTACTTTTGAATGTAGAAATTTGTTGGCCTTTACAAAATAAATTATTAGGCAAACAAAATCATGCAACTGTTTCTCTTTGTCACGCCCAGCTCCGTACGATCCTCGTGTGTGCCACGCCCACCTCATTACCTCATGTGATTCACCGATTGTATTCATCTGTTGCTTGTTTAGTTTAACCTGTCTAGTGTATTTAGCCCTTGTCAGAGTCAGTCTTCCCCAGACTTGTCATTAATGTTTGTCGCCGTGTGCTTCCCCTTCTACCTGCTAGTTGTCATGATCCGCTTCGTCCGATCCTCCCGTGTGCCACGCCCACCTTATTACCTTGTGTTCCTGCCCCGATTGTGATCACCTGTGTCTCGTTAATCCATGGTCTGCCAGTGTATATGAGTACACGTCTTCCTGAGTCTTGCGTCGGTCATTGTATATTGTCGACCTGTGTTCGTGCTTGTCTGCCTGCCTACCCCAAATAAACCCTGTTCGCCCTGTCAGTCCGGCTCCATCCGTCTCCTTGCCTGCTTGTCTACCACGAATCGTGTGACACTAGTCTTAATAAACCCCTTTTTCTCCGTATTTACGGCTTGCCTGTCTTCTTCGCCGCTCGCCAGCCATCCGGGTGTGACACCAATGCTGGCCATTTTATGGGCCAAAGATTTATTCATACAGTGAGAGAGTGATGTAATATGTTTTACAATCAATATCTCAATTATATTTTCCATCCTTCTTAGTCTATTTCACACTGAGAAATCTAGCTGGTAAATTGACTTTTTAGCTTCTATTCAATTGGTTGGTCCATGTTTTAAACTGATTCCAAGATTATAATAAGTGCAGTCACTGGCTCTAGGTTCCTTTTGAACAATAACAGACTTGTTTTTCTTGGTTATGTTAAAATAAATAATTATTTAATTTTCTTCATGAGCAGGCAAGTTGCCAGAGGAAAAAGAACATTATTTCACTTGACACAGCTCGAAATGTGTCAGTTATAGTAAGCTAAGCTATAGTAAGGTAAGAACATACAGTAATATTGCCAAAGCACAGCTTTAAATTATGTAAAATATAGATTTTACTGACCTAATATTACTCATTCATATTTTAATATTACACAAAAATTACACAAAGAATAACTTTAACAGTCATCATGAAATCCACTTTCATGCTAAATTAAGCTCAGAAATGAGATTCCACTAATGTAAGTGTGTTCCAATGATATGTTTGTATGTTAATATGTTACATAGTTACCAGATTTTTGCACATTATCATACAGGCTGGAAGTACAGTACCGTGCAAAAGTTCAAAATGTTCAATTCTATTTATCCGGGTAGCAAGTACAAACGCTCCTCTACTTAAGAACGAGTTACGTTCTGAATGGTCGTTCGTAACTCCATAAGTACAAAGAACTAGGATGCACGCTACACTGCTGCACAGCGCGAGTAGTGGCCAGAAGTCGTACTAGGCGGAATTGGGGTGCAGAAAAAAAAATGATGTTGCGTACAGGAAACAGAAGCCCAACAAACAAAATTTGGACTTATAGTCCTCTTTGTTCGTATGCCTGAAAGCTCGTATGTTGAAAGTTCGTAAGCAGAGGAGCATCTGTATATTTGCTCAGAAAAAAACATTAGCATTAGAACATATACAAATTAAGAGTAGTGAGTAACTATCAAGAATTTCATTGGTACTCCAAAAAGTTACTTGCTGGACGGCTAGATGAACACCCCTACATTTTACAAACCCTTCCTCCAGGGAACTTTGACCATTCCATGTATTTGTTAAATTCCACTACCAGCTCATGTAGTTAATTACTTAAATTTGTAAGTATATTGGATACTGATTAGCTATACAAATTGTGTTAGTGGTGGAGTCAAAAAATACGTAGGTGTGTTGGATGATTACTGCAAATGCTGGAGTGACTTTAGGAGAGGTTTTCAATTGACTAAGATGACAAACTTGAACACACAACATAAAGGTAATTTAAACATTATTTTCTTTGCCTAAGACTTTTGTACAGCAATTTATACAAATATATATAAATGATTCTATAAAAATAAATATGATTTTCAAAATACCTAATAAATGATTATTGTAAAACCTTTAATTCTCCTCCTTCAGACTGCAGGGAATGCTGCTTGAGCTGCTCTCCCTGAGCAGTTAATAGAATGATTCAAATTAATTAACACAATACCAAGGAATAAGGTTAATTAAAATTGACTGGAATGCAAAAAGCACCATATTTTTTGACCTACAAGGCCTGGACTATGACACTTGCTGCATGGGAACTAAAAGTACAATGTACTGTTGTAGGGGTAGCTTAGAAAAAAACATACAACATAATGAAAAGAGTGACCAGAATACGATTTTGCCGCAGACACTTTCCCAATAGCACAATAACTCAAAAAGTATTTCACAAATAATTTCAAAATTTGCTGAAACACTGTCAGGGTGAGGAATTGGAAATGTTCAAATTTTGAGACAGGTCACACCAAAGTTGAGGTAGTCCTGTATAATAATAGCAAAGTAAAGGGCAGTTTCAGACACTTGATCCTGTCAGCATGATAACTCAAAAAGTATTTCAGGGTTATAAAAATGCTGCATGAGTAAAGATCTAGTTCTACTCAAATTTAATCAGATTTTGCTCCAAAATTGAAGAATCGCTGCATAGTGGTAGCAAAGAGAAGGGCAGTCTCAGACACTTACTTTTGTCAGCATGGTAACTCAAAAATTATTTGTCAGAATAGCATTGCTTTTGAATACCATCTAAATACGATTTACTGCAATATAAGGCACAGATGGTATGAAAAATTAGATGAAACCCAAGTCAAGTGTAGAGGGGCTAGAGATGGGAGATTGGGAGAACTAGGGATTAGATGGGAGGTGGGGTGGGATATATTGTTGTTCAGCTGACAGAATCTAGTTTAAAATTTGGTCAAACCATAATATACAAAATTTACCAAATTATAAAGCAAAATAATAAAAACCTTAGCAATTAGATTAGAACCAACCACTAATCACTCTGTTCATTCTATGCTAACAAATATCTCTACACCACATGACATGGAGAGTGTATGTGAAAACCCGCTTTATTAGAGTATAGGGTTTTGGGGACAATGACAAGGAATGGGACAGGAACACATTAAACACCACAAGAATGCAAACAGGGAAATACAAAAACTGTTTTAACAGATGAGGAAAAGACAAACTGAACCACCAATTATGTTTGCGGGACAGGTGTTACTAATCAAGCCAAAAACCCTGGTCACATGATGGCCATTCTCGCTCCACTCCCTGCTGACATGTGCATACTTCCATTTACCACATCTGCAACACTTCAGCTATAATGGGAAACCATTAGTCAGTATCATTATCAAACATACCACAGCCACATACACATTACAGTTACACAAAGTTAATGAAAAAAGAGCTATAGTGTAATTTTAGCCATATCATGAAATGTAGAGGATAGAAAACTGCTGTTTAATGTATTTCTCAATGTAGTCTTTATGAGTTTAACAGAACTTAGCAAAACAACTTTTGATATGGTATTTGGAGAGTGTGGAGAACAGAGGCAATAGAAAACAAGCTTCTTTCACTTTCACTTATATCATTGTCTCAGTCTCATCCTGTAATGTTGTAACAATTAGACATAATTCCTTCCAGGTCATTAAGATCTGCAAAAAGCCATGTGTGCTGTGTTCTGTCTCTTCCAGGGCACATATCCACCTTCCTTTTATTCATGAATTTGATTTCTCACTGTTTACATGACTTTTTACAGAGCTTGCTACCCCACTGTAAGTTGGTCAAAGTTTGTCTGCATTATTCTCTGATTACGAAAGCTCTGTCATATCACATGAACCTTGGCTACAAAGTCACTCAATGGCATGCCCAAAAAGCTTCTTTAAAATTTGTAGTGCATTGCCAGGGTTTGTCTGGGGGTTAAAACAGTCATACAGTTCAACGAATGGACTGAACTAAATGTTTATTGTATCCAGTATTTCAAGCTCCCTCCTACTCAACTGACTTGAGTCTCCATTGCACTAGTACAGATGTTCCCACTCCAAGGATTGGCAGTGAACCAGAGGAGTACACACAAAAAAGGATTCCCCATTTCTTTATAAAATCGTTCCTCCACAGCTATAATTGCAGGTAGTAGATCATGTCTCCCTATCAGCGGTGCCCTTTGCATGGTCTCTCAGGCCTTTGGAGCCCATTGGGAGTCACCGTTAATCTCCCCACTGTTAGGAGATTACACTCTATTAGGGAGAGTCAAATCAGGTTAGAAAAAGACCAGAGCCAGCATCTGAAGACAGAGAGATTTATCAACACTGAGATATGGATTCAACAAGTGTGAATTGTGGTGCTGAATCATCTGCCCAGCCTAGGTAAGGGATATTGTTAGTTTTGCACATTGCGACTCACTGGAAATGTTGCTTTTGCAGTGAAGGACGCCATGTGGGAGGGTAATGCACAGAAGCCACAGGTATTCACATCAAGACACCCATGAGTTTTTTTTCTGAAAATGAATGTCAGTCGTCCTTTATTTTAATGTACAAGTATGGTTATGCAGCAAAATATTCCTATGTAGTCACTTTATAATTCAAAACAGTCACGGGGCGTCAAACACTGTGCTTGTACCATTCTTTGTCTAGTTTGAGGCCCTTAGGGACATGTCTTTGAATGGACATACACTATTCACCATATTCAGGTACTTACAGCATTTTAGCACATAATTTATTCTTCATTAATAACATATTACATTTTTACATTTTCTCATCATATATTGCATATTTTTGAATATGTAAAATTTGAAATATGTAAAATATGCTGTTTACAATGTTAAAATATTAAATTGTATTGAATCTGACCTAACTTGCAATATATATTTTCATATATATTGTCTGGGGAAAGCTCGGTGTGTCATTCACACAATTACTTTAACGCTTGAGTGGACAGGTAATAAACAGACCCAGCTGCTTTGGGGTGTCTGCCTGCACGTTCGCTCATTGTGTATGCAGAACAAAACTGTTTGTTGATGTAAACAAAAGTCCACATCTTCTGGCTGTTTCCCACAGCTCTGACAAATTTCACTCTCAAACTAGAGTGCGGCTAGTGTTTGTTGGCAGGTACAGATTTCGCTCTTCCTCCCCCTCTTCCTTTGGTCCAGCTGACTCTTCATTATGCTCCACTTGGTTCAATCAAAGCCAACAGGCTCGGCCCATTAATCAGTAACCTTTTCCACACGGCTATGAAAATAATATGTGCTGGACTCAAAGAGACGCTGCCTTATGAACCTTCTCCTCTACTCCTGGCCTCGCATTTGTCAGCACAATCTCTTTTGCCATGATATGGACCCATTAATGTATTAAATCCAACACAAATCATTTAATATCGCATGACAGCCATGTCAAAACTTTCCCTTTTCAGAAATGCAGAGGTGTTTAAGTAGACAAACAAGCCTTAGGATAAGACATGTCCTAGCCTGAATTAAAAACAGTGAAATGAGTAGTTTAGTTTTCAGTCCATACAGTTTATCCTGCAGCCACTGGCACAGATATTCAAACCTCACTCGACTGGTATTATCATGTTATACAACACATTGGGTTAAAAAATCAGTGCTTTTTCCCTGACCACCACTAACAGAATATAACCTTCACTTCTCACGGCTGGAAATAAAGCCAAGCAGGCTCAGACAGGTAGATTACTGTTACAGATATAACTTTCTGCATAGATACACAGTTAGCAGATGGAGCTTACAGTGCATAGGAATTCCAGACATCTTGGCAAAATTACTTTGATAAACAAATAAACTCATTTGAACTCATCTTCATACCTGTCATCAGTTGTAGAAGAACATTCCCTGAGCTTCCATAAACAACAATAGGCCCTGTCATTGCTCCTTAGACACTTTTGCCAAGGCCTTCAAGATATTGCTCTGCTCTGATTTTGTTCCAGAAAAATACACTGTATTGAAGAAGGACCAAAAATGGCTTCAGTAATACAATACAATACAATACAATACAAAGCGATGCGCGGCCTGCAGGAGAAAATGCAATCTGGTAATAACTGGTTAAATATGTTGATGTGGACTCAATAATGTAATGAGATTGATAAAGAGTAAAATCTGATGCCACCACTGCATCAGGAAATGAAGGCCAGGGAAATCAAACATAAGAAATATAGCTTACTATCAATGCAAATGTGACTCAATAGGAAAGCGACAGTTTTATAATGGATGGCATGTAGGTCAATTATTAAGTGAAGTGAGTTATCCTAATACAATATATAATTTTGTAATATACTGTAATATTCTAGTAAGCCAAAAGATTAAGTAAACTAGTCTGACGGGAACCCATTTGGAAATAAATTATAAGGAAATAATTACTTTTCATGAATGTATCATAATAATGACAGGATGTTGAAAGGAGTTGTTGAATGGAAGTGAGAACTTTTTTGGCATAAAAGCCAACTGCCCATCAATCAGCTCTTAGGAAACGAACAGGATCAGCATGAATGGTGATAGTGAATGGGCAACTTCTCCAAGAATGCAAGGAAGTGCAACGCTTCCCAAGAGGACAAAGATGGCTAAACTTTCTCTAGGCAACTACACACAGGACTAAGATGAGAAATGAATCCTTTTGTGAAAAATGGACAAAGCTTGATAATCCAAATCATCACCATGTGAAGGCCAGGAGGAAACATCCACAATGGCACCGAGGTGCCAGTAATTTATTGATGATAAGGACCACCTACAATGGTGGAATACACTTTCCTGGCCCGAGCCCAGCTACATTTTTCTTGCTGAAAAATTGCACTGCCTATATTGGAAATACTAGTCCTATCAGAAAACACAAAGGCTAATCATGCATTGTGCCAGTAAACTTAATGCCACGAAAATGCCCAATTAAAAGGAAGACAATCATATTTGGTTAAAGTGAAGTTTTATCCAGTATCAGAACACACATGTGATCAGAAAATGGATTGCTACTTATGCAGAAGCTTTTGAAACAGTGGTGACCTTGACATTCTGATCAGATCATTTGTATGTAAATGAATATACCCAATATAATATGCAGTGATGCACATTGTTGTGACAAGAGAGTGCCAAACTATTGTAATTAACCTATGCTTTAAACTACCATAGACATTTCTAGAAGCTGCTTGATTGCTTCTTGCTTTCAAATAAATTCTATGCATGAAAATACCAACTCCAACTTCCAAACCATTGCAAAAATAAGATAAACATTTTCTCTTTAGGGCTTATACCTCGTTTATGGAATTTGCACATATTAACTGCACACATTCAGTGCTTTACATGCTACTTTCATTTTACCTTTGGAAACAAGTACCAGATGAGGTAATCCATTAACTTAGTTAGCTAGTGCTTGTCTATGTGTTAGCCAGCAATTGTCCAACCAACACCCGAAACACAGTGTTAGTTACTCAACACTTTTCATAACACTTTTAATGGCATTGAACCTAACAGGCTGGTGCATCTTTGGTACTGATGTCTGATAGGTTTGAGCAGTTAGGAGCATTTAATTAAAAATAGGTTCATATGCCACATACTTTGCATCAGTCCCTCTGAAAATGAACTGTGTCAGTATATAGACATGGAGTGCTTTTGTCTTGAGTGTATCAGGACTGATGGCGGTACACTGCCTGCTGTCTATCCTGCTACATTCTGTGCCTCCAGGGCAGGCTGCTGAGTCAAAAGAAACTGTACTTTTTCCTGCAAAGGAAACATATAGACTTTATCATACATATGAAAAACATTTATGCTGTTTCACTGCTATATTTTTGCCTTCAGTCTTAAGCATTTTTTCTGCGGTGTCTGCAAATAAGTAAAGAATGATGACCCTAAAATCAAGCTACTTAAGTGAAAATTATTTGTGGCGTGAAATTACATCTCATTGTCCACTGATTTCTCGAATCTACTAGAAACCCAGTAAAGTTTTTATTCGTGTTCTTAAGCAGTTAAAGCCAATTATATTTGAATGCCTCTTGTTTCTAGGTAAATGATGCAGGTAATTCAGCTGAATGTCAGTATAGAGAAAAATAAATTAAGCAATTGGATGAATATAAAACACTTTCTGAACATAATGTGAACAATCACCGGCATCGGAAATGGCACAGATCTGCTTCAGAAAGGAGTAGCACATGGAATACAGGCAAACACTTCCAGCTGCCGTGATGGAATCATGCCTACTCCTTCTAAAGATGAAGCAAACCAGTTCTTCCCATTGTTCAAGAACCCAGATAATACAAGGGGTAATGTGACCATTCAGGACTATTTTTTTGGGAAAAAAGGTTAGAACGGATGTAACAGAGATATGTTGTTCTGAGAACAGACATTGCTGCACCACCTACCGCTACCAGCGTATTCCCTTGTCTGCGTAGTTGCATATCCTCTGTGCCCAAACACCCTCCCTCGCTCTTTCCTTGCACTTCTCGGGTGTTGTTATTCTGGACTGGTTCTACTGTGATAGATCACGTCTACTCCCAAGCCAAAAGCCATGATGTCACCCCCCCCCCATTCAAGACTCTAATCTCCTCAAAAACAGCTTGGACTCACATGCTACAACTGCTCCCAGACGCTGGTTACCCCACGGCCTCCATTGAAAATCAGTATTGGGTCTTAGGAGGTGTGCTGTGGCGAGAAACTCTACATTTGGACAGGTGAGAACTGCAAAGAAAAGGTCTAATAGAAGAATATTAAGCATTCCGAATAACCTTAAATCCTAATAGAATTTACATACTGTTCTGTCCCTCAATAATATTAAATAACATGCAATTTATTTGAGAGTTTCAAAAGATTATTACTTTTGATTATATTATTTCTCAATTGTTATGAAATATGGAACCTTTACTTATTGCCATTTTTACTGTGCATTTTGTTTACCTAGTCTGAAATCCAAAGACTATTTTATTTAAAGGGCATATTGTAGCATTTGCACATACTTTTGTACATGGCCATTGGAGACACTTAACATCTTGATTCAAACCATTCTAAAACTGTGATGATGTCCGGTTGGCAAAATCTGAAAGGCAGATATTTTTAAACTGAAGTTTACGAAAATATCTAATGGAGCTTGAAATTTACTGTGACTTCATAATCTGGCACCAGTCCTTAAAGGAAACACATTCATTACATTCATTTACCCATATGAAGTTTGTGGGTTACACAGAAAGAAAACGTGTACCTTAGGACAAGGATTTTGGCAATGTCTATAGCTATTAACTCCACAGGAAGACAACAAAAGCTAAGAACACAGCCAAACCAAGAAATGCATGAGTAATACCTATTTCTCTAGTCTACTCTGATTAATGACAGAGAATGAGAGATGCATAAAATGAATCATGCAAGCCTAATTATCAATGGCCTCCGGCAAACAATTATGCCATTGAGTGAATACAAAGGGATTTAAGCTGCGGTTTTCTTAAGGAATTGCCTTTTGCAAGCACTGCACAATTGCTAGAATAAAGTGACTATATAGTATATAACTTCCATGCGTGCACTGTACTTTTTAAATAACCATGAAGTCTGTACATCCATCTTCTCATCCACACACATGTTCATATTTTAACTAACAATGTACCCGACCATTCTTCAATAAATACATATAGAAAAATAATAAAAAAGAAAACCAATAAAAATAGAAAAAAAACACCCTGCAAACTTCATCGCTTTTGAAAATCACACTGAATCATTTGTTGCATTCTTGGAAGCCTTCTGACCCTTACAGAACATCTCAATATTTGATGGCTGACTTGACAAGAAATTTAAGTGTGATTCCCTTAGTTCTGTCTCATACCATCCTATCAGATGAAATGCCTCTAGACTACATTCATTTCGTCCCATTTGTGACTGCAAAACTCAACACTGACCTTCAGAGACCTGAAAAGTATAGTCAATATATTGAATGGTGACCTTTTCGTTATTATACTTTCTGTCTTCATTCAGAAACATCTTTGTTACTTTCAGCTGCCTATCCAGTTCCCAAGGGCCAATAAAAGTGATGTTCTTCTAAAAGGTGGGATATAATAGATAATAGATGGTGAGCTGAGCAGAAAAAGAATTAGAAATAATAAGTTATACATTAAACGAATTAATATCAAGTCAAAACAAGTAGCTTTAGCTGCATAAACTACAAGAATTTATTGAAATATATGAACTTTAGGAAAGTCAAGAAGCCTTGATATAAATCTCATGGTTACATTGTCTCTACAACAGAGCATCTCAGATATGTTATAAAATCATTAACTTTATAATCATTAACCTTTATAATGAATTCTTTATTTAATATTATTACAAGGCAGGTGGTACTGTGGATGGGATAGTAGTCCATCACAGGACATATACTCAAAACACTATGGAGAAATTAGGGACACCCAGTTACAAAGTCATATTTTTTTGACTGAGACATAACCAGATTACCTGGAGACAGCATATGTGACGTGGGGAGAAAATGCTTCAACACACAGCAGTGAAGGGAGACAGACCCCAACCCTGAAGCTGTGAGGCAGCAATACTCACTACCATGCTGCCCACTACAGAACAGCACAACTTAGCTATCAAGCAACATGACTAGATGTAGGCTTAATATAAAATGTACACATTTATGTATTTAATGCCACATCATATCATAAAACAAATCATAAAACAAGGTTTAAATAATATATCATAAGCAAAACTTCCACTTGCACCAGGGTTACATTTAGGTCCTGCGTTCCTTTCATGAATTTAACACAATGTCAAATTTTATGATAAGACTGGAATACATAAGTCATTTGCAAGAACATTTACTATGCAGACAAACAGATATGACCTTTCAATCTAATGACTGATTCAGAGAATGCATGAAAAGGGGGTGGACATCGCTGTTTTTTTTCATTCTCAGAACTTTAATCAAGTGTTTTCCCTTTCTCCCCTAATAATTAGTTTCTGAGCCTTCATTTGAGTTATTCCATTTAAGTTGGAGCCCCCCTAGTTATGAAATTAATCATTTTACATGGATCTCCACCTCCCTGTGGAAAACACCATTCTGAATACTAGTCCCAAGTCCCATTATGTTTGGCCTTGACTGATATGCATACCATCCCCAAAAGAGATATGTAGATGCTTTAATGGCTGTCACTCAAACAGGTGACTAGCCAAATCTGAAAAGTAGACATTGTATTAAGAAAGGAAGTTTTACCTTATCACTGTGATAATCTAAAGGCCAGTTTAAGTGTACAGGGATGCAATACCACCAATAAGGTCTGCTACAGGCTTGCATTTTCACTATATCTGCCTGATGTGTCTGACAGAAAAGCTTACAGACTATTCACCTCCATAAACAGAAAAGTAAGTGACAGCTCTTCCACTATTCCCGTCTCTGCCCTGGCAAATTTATCAGGGTTTTAACCTTGTTCCTGCCTAAGCAAGTCAGCAAGAGTGGTTTATATGGCTTTGGAGGGGATGATTGCTTTAAAGGAGGTAGTAACAGACATACCGGTTAAACCCAAAGGAAGCGCAAAGGGAAGAGACCCAAAGATCTCACCATAGCAGGATGAGAGGGGGAAACATATTTCTGGATTTAAGTGCATTAACTTAGAACCCTGGTGCTGCTGACAACTCGTAAATTTAAACATCTCTCTCCCTTTCTATCCAAAACCATGCTAGAGAAAACGGGAGATGATTAGCAGGGAATATGAGCACTCAGTTTGCAGCCATGAAGGGGTGACCTTACAGCTTAGTAGCTTTAGACAGATAGAAGCGGCAGTATGTCCCTCTGGGATGGAATGAAAACACAGCACCATGATATATCCATGAGCAGTACCTTGGGGCAGGAGTTAAGTCATTTTTCAACTCCATGACAGAATTCCTCTTATTGCACTACACAAGCTCAGTTTGATATTGTGCAGAAATCCGTAATAGAATTTAAATGGAAACATCCTGATAATGCACATTTAACATTCATGACAGTAGACAAACACGTCTGATGCAATTTATTCACTTATTTGTTTATATAAATGTTGAAAAGAGGCCAAGCATTAATTATCTAAATAATGCATTGCTGGTGAGAAATATAGGGACTACCAGTGCACTACAGGTCCCCCAAATCAGCACCCTAAAAAACAAACTGGGTGCCTGGCAGTGGGTGTGGCCCCCCAGACAGGAGGCTCAGCCCGTGTCCTTGAGTGGCAGAAGTCTGTCACCTTGGCTGGGAAACTCCTGCCAAGATCACAGGCTATCTGTGGCAGGCACTAGTCTGTCCTGCCAGCTCCAAACCAAAATCCCCAAGAGCTGCACACAGAGGGGCTGTATTAAGTGAATTATACCCATTAATAGTTCTTAACGGGTCAGGCCTTTCTCCAAGAGGCTCATGCTTTTCCAGCTGGGTCGCTGTTCTGCTCTGAGATGCTCAACACTGAAACCATTGAGCACCCTCCTATGCCATTATTAGAGGAATGGATTTTTAAGATATATATTTTTGCACTTTGTTTGCTTGATTTAAAGCCAAGCCACAGATTCTGAAGTGCCCACTTTGTGGAGACTTAAAGGCTCCACTCATTGTCTTTTGTTAAATCACTCATAAACTGTAGTTTCTCAGCCACATTATTTGGCAGGAAGTTGAGGATAGGGAGTAGAGAAGAGAAACAAGGAATTACACCGACCATAACAAAATTGAAGTACCTCAAAATTTCAATGAAAGTGAATCCTTGGTTAAATCAAACATGCTACCAGAGATCCTCATCCATCCATCTATCCCTCCTGGGCTTCCATGTCAGTTAGGGTCATGGGGTGTAGCCTATCCCACGTTGCCTAGAGCACAATGCCAGGACATATCCTAGACAGGAACCCAGAAAAACAAACATCTTGAAAAATGAAATTATTCATCTGTCAATAAAAATTAGTAGCGGTATAAAATATCCATGATGAAGCTGACAATCTGCACAGCACTACAACACTCTGAAAGCCCAGCCTGTGGGAGATATTCTGCAGTTCCCTACACCCAACCCAAGAAGGGAGGCCTGTTACAAACCCATAAAGTAATGTGGTCATTGGGGTCTACCTGCAGCCTTAACACCCAGCTCCTAAAACCCTAATCCTCTCAATACCCTACCAG
The DNA here is from genome assembly GCA_026779585.1 of Mormyrus proboscirostris. Lineage (NCBI taxonomy): Eukaryota > Metazoa > Chordata > Actinopteri > Osteoglossiformes > Mormyridae > Mormyrus > Mormyrus proboscirostris. Next base: position 26,559,879 of record JAODKF010000116.1, on the reverse strand, counting down.
TTGGCCTGCAAGGGTAGATGCACTCTATAGTTATTTAGTTTCCTGCCCCTGTCAAGCTCTGAGAGGAGATTTGCAAGTTATACTAAGCTCAGGTAATCTTCTATTTCCCAAACAGTGTGAGGTAGTTCTTTTGAGATGTTCTTTTGCGACCGTGAGGCCATCTCATACCTGCAAAGTGAACTACACAAAAAAGCCTAAGCGTTAGAAAGGATTAGATGTCTGATGAACAGAAGACAAAGGCAAGAGGATTACCACAAGCATGGTATCAGTCTCAGGAGCTTAAGGAGATTCCTTTTTCCCATAAGTAGTTAATTAATCTCATCAACCTGACTCCAGCAGGCATCAATTGATTTAACAAAGCACGGAACTTAATACGAAACGGGATGAGGTCACCTCTAGTAATGGGAAGAGCCACACATTTATTGAGCAGGACACAATATGTGTATCAAATATGGGCGTACAATGGAGTAACATACACAAAACACCTACAATAGCAATGTAAAGTAGTAAATAAGAGGATTGTGTCAGTTAAAAGGAAGCATGTGAGTGCAAGAAACGGTGGAAAAATGTATAATACCCACAGGTGCCATTGTGTTCCTTGTCCAAACCTTAATGTCTTTCAATACTTGATCATCATATACTGTATGGAAAAAATACAATATATTACTGCATGATACACTGAACAAGGTATTCAGTAACAGGAGGATAGGAGGAGGACAAGGTTTTTTGCAGTTTAAAAAATTTAGGGAGACTACCATTAGCAGATGAATACAGATGTTATGCCTGCAAAAAGAGTTAGAAGGTCTGGTTGTATGGGCTGGTCTTTTGTGGACGAAAACCAAACCAAATGTATTAAATAAGAAAGTACTTCAAGTTAATCAAGAGGGTCTGTCACTTGACTCCGCCCCAATGTCCATACCCTGGACAACAGGGTACATATAATGCAAAGGTATGAACTGGAAGCAATTCTACATTGCTCAAAATATAAATAAAACTATTTTCTCATTAGTATCAAATATTCTTCTTTCAGCAATGATTATGGCAGACAAACTGCATGTAATAAAAGGAATTAGATGTGCTCTTTGAGCACTCTGTAAAAATATCCTAATTTAAGGCAGAATGGTTTTAACGGATTTTGGCCCTGCAATGTACTGGCATCCTCTCTATGGTGTCCCCTGCCTTATAACTTGTACTTACAGGGACAGTCTCCAGGTCAGATGGATGAATGGATTTTAGATTCTCTCAGTGAATTTCATTATCTTATTTTTATTTGCATGCTCTGCTGCCACCTAATGAAAATGTTGGGAATTACAGTAATAGCACATCAAGATAGCCCAAAAACAATAAATCTGATGAACCTACCAACCAACAAAAGAAATGTTAGTTGCATTCTTGATTTAATCACACAAATCCAAAATGTGTTCATTCTTCTACCTGAATTTCCCACAGTCTTAACCTTTTGTGCATTTTGTCGAATGACTGAGGCTGTACATGATAAAATGATCAATACTTTAAATTTTGTGTAAAAGCAGCAACCTTTATAGAAACTTTCCTGGTTTTCCTTTTGAAGAGAATGAGAATGCTTTTGGCAAACTAGATCCTAGCCCAAGAATTTAGAATAGTTGGGATTGTTTGATAAACTGCATGGAAGTATATATAAATAACATTATGATCTTCACCTGTATTATGGAATAAGACTCAGTAAATGTACCTCCTCAAACACTTGCAAACTTGGCATCCCCGATTGTTCTCACTCTAGGAAACATTCTGCTTCCACTTATCTGGGACTTCATATCACAGTACTGTTTGGGAGAAAAGGCTTCCCTAAAGAGTATGGCTCCTTGCTTTAACTGTTAATTTTTCTTTGTTAATTGTGGGACAACTTTTTTCCTAACAAAACAGCAATATATGTAGGTCACACCACACCATTTCAAGCAGGGCTGGACAGTTTGTTGTAGATCTTTAGAACAGGCTTCTCCAAAGACACCCATTACCCATCAACAGCCACAGCGTGTCTGGACCTTGTATATCAGAGATCTTCGAGTACTCAATTGGTCTGCTCCTGAAGACTGTCCAACTTTTACCTTTCCTGCCTAAACATCCACACCCTCTGCACTTCCTAAAGCTCTCACCCTTTGCCATGCACGTTATACGCTCGCTTCTCTTGGGGCAGCCCTTGGTCCTGTTGGCACATGAAGCTCCCTCCTCAGCCTGAGGCCTGCTGGGGCACATCCTGCAGAGCACAATGCCGTAGGCAAACAGAATGATGGCCTCAGGGCCACTTACGGCCTGCTTTCGTAATGGCTAGCTGAGTCACTGGAGTCCAAGTAAATCATTCCACTCTCATGCTGCTTTGCAGCCATAGCAGTGCTGTCCTCAATTTCCTGATACTTTCTTAGCTGCATCTGTAAACTGGACAAATTCAGTTAAGTTTGTCTGTTTACCCACAGCAAGATGTAGCACTTTTAGGGTTCCAATATACCACCCAGCTCAGAAGACTTGAAGCTGAGGACTGACTGCGATATCCCCAATTTGTCTTCAGCTGAGCCAGTGTACAAGTGAAGATATTACATACATGTGGAGCTGTCAAGCAGTTAACATTGATACCAGAGTAGCCAAGCTCTGTCGATATGGATATTTCAATATCTGTTTTTCTGCATTATCAAAAAAAAAAAAAAAAAATCGGGATTAATATTTAGTGCAAAAGCTTCAAATCCAGGTCTTGATTCCAAATCCAGGCCTTGTTTTCAGTTCTCCCAGGTAGTTTAATGATTATGGATTCTGATTCACACCTGGCCCACATGTAAAGGAAGGCTGAAAATCAGCAGTGCTTGGACCTTGACAACCATGATTTGAATAGCCCTCATTTAGGGGCTCTTATGGGCTTTACCCACATCACTATGAAAAAATAAACCAGACACAAAAAGGATTTTAGAGGTTTTTTTGTTACATTTTTAAACTAAAACAATGTACACAATTCAATGTACTGAACATATCAGAGCAAAAAAAATCATATAAAAACTGCATTATGTTAAAACAAATGCTATAGTGTTGCTGAAACCAAATGCTGGCACATTTACACACGATTCAGTGGTGAACACAGTGGGCCTGGTACATTTGGCTACAGTATTATGACTATATTATAATATACAAGGAGTCTACTGTACAGAAAATACTTAAAATCTCTCTGAAATCCATCAGACAAAATTAAACCCTCGTGGGAAAAAAAAGGTGGAAAATGCCATAGCCAGGTGTACTTACTGTCAGAAGCTGCCGAGAGGCTACACTCACCACTGGGTGTGAGATGGGGATCCATTTACTTGTGTCTGTAAGTATGATTTGTTGAATGCAGCCAAAAAATAGGGCTGCTTAACATGAACACATTCACCAACCACAAATGAAACCTTTCCCCTGCATGCTCAGTAACTGATCTCGGACCAGTGGGCAGTATCGTGAGCTTGCTCAGTGTTGTTCATTCCCTGAAGAAGGATGTTGCTAAAGCTAACCGGGAATGATTTCAACTGAGACTCCCAGGTCAAGAAAAGTTACACAGAGCAGCCTGGAAAAAGAAGGCAGCTGATGGGTGGATAGCGAAGACAGACGTCTGAAATCACATTCCAGAATGCTGTACAGGACATTCTCACTCCAGCTCCTTGAAGCGGGCAAACATTGCTTTGCGTACTGCTTGCTTATACGTAGCATGGTTCCAGACTACGGGTTCCTTCTTCTTCCTCTGCAAATAAAAGAATTGGGATGGAGATTGAGTTAATCACTCAGCAGGGTGACTGGGTCTTAAAAATAAGGCGGTTATCTCGGCATTCTGGCTTGCCTCCAAAGTCTCTGCACCCAGTCCAGGTCTCTCCCCAACCTTATGCATCTCTCTGAAAACATGAAGACCACAGAGGAGATAAGTCAACAAGGATTCTTGTGTTTGTACACACACACAAAGACATACATACATATCCTATTTGTTGTTTATAGTCTTTTATACTTTTATATTTTGCTTTTACTGTATTGTCCTTGGGTACTTTGAAAGGCGCTTCAAATAAAATGTATTTTATATATACACACACACACACACACACACACACACACAAATATATAAATTAGGTTTATCCTTGGTTTCAAGCAATGTTTTTATCCCACATGAATTGGATTTGAAATTGGACTTCAATAGTATAGAAACTCCCTGAATCCTACCACTCATTACAGTCAGTTTCCATTATAAGCTAGTTATGTGTACAAAGAACCACCAAGCTTGAGATCATTGAATTACAAACCTGGAACCACTTGACCATGTGTTCTGATATTTCTTTCTTTTGAATTCTGGAGAACCACTCAAGTCTCTTTCTCTGGTGTTCAGCTAGAAGAGGTCACAGAATGTGTGTTAGAGCCATTTTTACTGAAAGGTATTGTAAAATGAGTCCACACAGTCTAACTCCACCAGTCTACAAAATTAATATTTGTCTATACTATATGTATGTATTGCGTGAATGCATCTTACTTGTTTCTCCTGGTTCTCCAGAGCTTCCAGCTCCTTCTTTGATCGTTTAATCTTCAGATGGATTTCCATGTTTTGCTAAAGTAAAAAACATGCAGCAGCATTGGGTTGAATTACTACAGCAAGAATTTGCCATGCTTTGCTTTTGTGGATATGCAGGATACTTTCTTCAAGAAGAATCTTTAAAATATTTAAATATTCAAAATACAGAACACAGACTGTGTCCTTTACAGACATCAAATTCCTCCTAAGTTCCCATAGATGCTCCTACTCCAGGCTAATCGAATATATCAATAAAGTAAAATACAGAAATGTACATCTATACCTTGTGCAGATCTGACAGCTGCTGGTGTCGCACCAATGCATCCTTGTTGGGGAACTGCCTCCGGCACAGCAGGCAGGCCATCTTCTTCCAGTCAGTTAACTTGTCCTCCTTCTCCTCTGGCTGGCTGGCTGCTGCCGTCCGTGCAGGTTCGTGTTTCTCCTCCTCTTCCTCATCACTGCCAGCCCCGTAGTCTGCCACCAGCAGCTCCAGAGAACCCATGGGCCGCTACGGAAAGAGCAAGTGCACATGATCCAAAGTAAGAAAATTCTTCAGGAAGATTGCAGGCAACTACCTTTCCCACAGCTGAGTTCAAGCAATACGCCTGTTCATTTAAAGCAGAATTTTACTTCAATAGTACATACAGATTCAGTTGTTAAACATTTTGGAAGATAGGATGGATTTGGAAAAAAAATGAAAAATTGAACAAACAGATGGGAAAATGACCTTCCTTGGCCCACTCTTACCTTGCTCTTTTCTTCTTTTTTTGGTGGAGCCAATGGTTTCTTGAATAGATCCTCTCCAGCTGTCCCCTAGAATGGATTTCACACAGACTTAAAACCAGCCAGAGATGTGAAACAGGCCAGAGAGGCTACACTAGGTTTCCTGAGAAGATGGGTCAAGTGGGGCCTTCCTCATGTTCCTCACCTTCCTCTCAAAAATGGCGAAGGCAGCATCAGCAGCCTTGGAGGTCTTTCTTTCCTCCACTCCGCCCGGCGTCTTCAGAACCGGCGATGGCACACGGACACTCTCCTTTTGCCGGTTCTGGATCTTGGCCCAGCGCTCCATGTCTTTCATGATCTGAAAAACATAGACCATTATGTTTCACTCATCCAGAACTTATAAATCTAAAGATCAAACATGAAAGAATGCACTCAGCTCTTTAAAATTATTTGAAGCAACTTATTCAAAATTTTCCTTTCATATCTATTTCATATGTGACTAACACAATATTCAGAGAAAACTAAATAGAAAAGGAGTACACATTTCAGTAAATGCTGAAACTGTCATTGTGTCCTGACCAAGTTGAACACTGCCAGTTGTGCATTCAGATGTTTACCTTGAATGCTGCCAAACTTCTGGGCTTATCTTCCTTTTCCTTCTTTTCAGCACGAGGGACAGATTCCTCTTCTTCCTTCTTCTCTGATATTGCTTCAGCAGTCTTCCTTACCTCCTGCTGGGCCTCCTGTACTTGGGGCTCGTGAACTGCCGCCACAGCAGTGGCAGTGTGGACAACTGTAGAGTTAGCTTGGACCACAGGGGCTCCAGTGTGGATCACGGTGGCACTTGTCTGGACTACAGTGGCACTAGTCTGGACAACTGGAGCACCAGCCTGGACCACTGGTGGCTGTGTGTCTGTGGTATAGCCTGGTACTGGGATGTATGCCTTGGTAACAGTGTCCCAGTATAGGTATTGCTGAGTTTGTGCATTGTAGAAATACTGGGGACGAAGAGACAAGCACAGATTAGGAGGCTCACAGACAAAATGCATGATTCTCTCTTCAGAAACAGAAGCTCTCACCCTTGAGCTGGGGTCATAGTAAAGAGTAGTCTGCGGGTCATAGTAGAAGCCAGATGTGGCATCATATAAGTATGACGACATGTCTGGAACCTCTGCTGCTACATGAAAGAAAGAACATATTTTTAACCTAGAGAACCAGAAATCAAACATAAAGCAGAAGCAGGTACATTACAAATGAATAAAAAGGTATTACTACTGGTTAACACCCCGTTTTTCAGCTGCTAGGTAGCAGGACCATTTTCACTGGATCTCTGGCTGGTTAAAAGAAATGTTTTGGAGGGACATGCATTTCTGACAAATGCATGAAGGCGTGGTGCTACAGTTACAATATTTTGTGTGAAATAAATCTGGCTCAAATTTTTTTTTTTTTTTTTTAATGTGGGTCATGACTTAATGACTAAGGGAAAATGTGCGATCTGAGCGGAAATGAGCCAAGAACCTGTGGCATCACAATGCCTCTTACCATAGCTGTAAGCATCAGCACCCTCCGGCGTTCCAGCAGCGCCAGATGCCTGAGAATCTGCAGCCGGGAAGGAGCCGTCAGCTGCCGCGGGCTCAGCATAAGGCATCACCTGCAATTCATTTTTTAAATCAGTAATTCAACTCCTCAGAGTCCCTTAGTGGTGACCATAATCTAGGGAAGTGTGAATGTCTCACCTGCACCATGTTAGCGTTCAAATGAGGGTCAGCAGCTACAGCATTATCTCCCCTTAGCTGTGACAAAGGCTCCCCTGGGGATTCATAACCATGGTTATTCTTTATCAGAAAGGAATTTTAAAACCAGATGTCCTTCTGACTCTTGATAAACAAGCCAGTCCAAACGAGTTTTGGTGACAGAATTCCTACCTTGAATGATGGCTGGACTCCCTAGGGGTACTTGAGCAGGCTGGGCATAGTACTGCTATTATTGGCAGAAAATAAAACCAATTAATCTCAGGCATGAGACTTTTGTATTAGAAGTTATTAAACTGGATATTAATGCAATTTAAAAATAAATAAATAAAAAAAAAGTACAGACCAGACGCCGCCCCCAAATGCAATGCACATACCTCCATGACGTCTGGAGGGTACCCCAGAAGAGAGGTGCCAGATTTGTCAAACTCCCTCCTGTAACTGAAATAAGATACGAAATGGAGAAATTTCTAAAGTGAAATTACAGTACTGTGCAAAGGCAGTCGAAGAAAATATATGCTGTTTAAATGATCTTCATTTTGGTGTAAAACTGAATATTCTGTTGGCGTGTCAGCTTGACCAATTCAACACTTATCCTAAAGTCATTCGAGCATTTGAGGCAACAGTCCAACATACCAATATATTTTTTTAGTCGACCACTAAACACACCTTTATTTGGCAAATCAATACCTCATTGAGTTATCTTTAAGTCTACTAAGTGATAGCTGAGATGTACCTCATCTAGCAATCCAACAAGATATCAGTAATTTTTAGGAGAAAAATTCTTGCTCATTTTTATCATGTTACTGATAATTTGTTTATTTTCTAGATAGATTTCTTTGGGCAAATACACACAAATTCACAGATGAATTCTTTGACTGCTTAAGATTTTTGCATATAATATACAGAGAAAAATATGCTAAAGGTATTTATACACAACACATTGTGAATTACAAAATTAGTCTTTAGAAGTGTACTTACTTCTGATTCTTTAAAGGCTTTGCAACCTCAACGTAAACTCGCACTCCATCAATAATAAGAGGGGGAGGTTTGGTCAGGATCTCCACCAGTCGAGTCACTTGCTAGGAGGAGTACATATTTAAACCCAGTGAGTAGAGGTAGGGGAACCACCATAAAGAACAGCCATTGGTTGAAAGGGACATCAATTGATCATACCTCATTCGAGTCCATGTCTACAAAGCAGAAGCATTTAGTGCCCAAGGGCTTTCCCTTGACCAGTCGTACATTCCTCTCGTCCAGGTAGGCATAGGGGTCCAGGGCCTTCAGAATCGTTTCTACTGTGGTGGTAGGCTTCACATTCTTAATGATCATGGCTATAAGTACACAAGAAACAAGTTGCATGACCTCTAACACTGATTCCCCACTGCATCAGTTTGAGCAGCTACTGCTCGTCTGTACTCTCCTAGTCTTTTCCTGCTATAAAATGACTTACTTCAGTCGTCATGCTTAGTTTTCAAAGAACACAACTGACCTTTCTGATGCAATAAACAATGCGTCAGAATTAGATTTTACTGTGGGCCGAGTTCCCGTACTCTTGCTTTCTTTGAAGATGGGGTCCATGGGATGAAGTGGAGGTCTCAGGTTCCTGGTCACCAGCGACTCTGCCTGCTTCTGCTGCTGCAGCTGCTGATCCACCTGCTGCTGCCAGGCCTCCGGGGTGAGGCTGGAGCAGCGCTGCCGCTGGCCTGGAGCCATTGCGTCATTCCTCAGCTTGGGACCTTGGCCATCTTCGCTGGCCATCTCTGGGGGCTCCATATTTATTGGAGGTGGTCCAGTAAGAGGTGGCTCCAGAGGCTGTGCATCCTTCTGCCGTGCAGGCTGTTGCATTATGGGAATACAAATAGGAGAATGTTTGCCAGCAATGTCAGTTAAGAACACTCATGTGGGGGCATCAATTCCATTCAAAATTCAGCACACACAGTACCTGACCAAATTAACAGACAGTCGATTAATTTCAGATTTATCTAATGCTACTCAATCAAATTTTAGACTATTTATAAAACAATTATCCATACTTCTGCAGGTGTGGTGCATTTTTTAATAAGGTATTTGACTTACAGATGCCCCTATGCTGGCTCCCTCAGGCTGTATATATCTCATCAATGCTGTCTTAGTGCCAACCTTCAAGGCTCCCTGAAAAGAACAAAAAGGATTATGTCCACCCTTTGCTCCAGATGGCATGAAAGTCTCAATGACCTGAATGTCTGCATCCAGCACGTAGTGTTTCGTGCTTGTTTTCTCAGCTGGGAAGTTTACATTTTGTCGGGGGGACAAGCATGAGTAAATGCTGCTCACTCATCAACCAGGAACCAGTGTTTTTTTTTTTTGGTGTGGTCATCATTTCATCTTTGTTGCAACCCCAGGGTAAAAAGTATATAATATAAATTCCACAAAAGTTGCAACTGTAAACTACTACACTTATGCGTATGTTGAGGCCAAAAATGGCTATTGACTGAAATGAGTGATAAATGGGTTGCCCTCTTTGTCATTGTTGTATATTCCTTTAGCTGAGTGCGATAAAAACATAAAGGCTATTAGTACAACAGCACATGTTCAACATGTGTGCTGGATCCTTTAGAAATCAAAAGTTGATATTATGAGATGTATGCCTACGCATGCAAGCCCCCTGCCCCCTGGAGAGCTGTTCAATGTGATAAGGTAGCAAGTCAGGAACAGCCCAGTTGCAAAGCATTTTAAACAGGATGAACAGAACAAACGTGTTCTGAAACACCGAAGTCAAGCCATATTTCTCCAATTGCTTTATGAAGAACACAGCAAATATCAACCATTGGGACTTCCTAAAAGTTGGTTCTCATTCATCATTTGCCATGGGGTACTCCAAAAATCAATGAAGACCCCTGGACCATGCAGTTACCAAAGTTACTTCACCCATGGATTTTACTTGAGCTGCCATGAACAAAGTTAAGGCTGGAATGCTAGTGTTGAAAATTAACGGTTTGACGGTCAAGACAAAACCAGGGAAAAATCAAATTCATTAGCCTAATAGCGCTATACCAATCCTGGATGCCGCCATATAAAGGTTCAGACCTGTGGCAGGGAGGTTAGAGACACATGTGTCATACAAGTGAGAACCCCTCTCCAGCTTAGCGCACAAAGCCTTGTTTTCAGAAGAACTGTCATAAACCCCACCCCCCCAGTGCCAATACATCGGCAAGATCCTTGTCAAACAGCAGCTCTGACAAACAACCTGTGGTAGCAAGACATCCATGTTTAGTTTAAGTTCAGGGAAAGCAAATTTCCACAGCAATTGATGACACGCACATATTTCCACTCGGGATGAGGTCAGACATACCACCTCTAAACTAGAATAGTATACCAATATGTCAAAGGGAAATACGGAGAAAAAACTGTATTAGGGTCCCCACAAGGATTTAACTGGCAAACACTTAAATGACACCCAATATATATATATCAAAAAAAAAAAAAACACAACCCAGAAAAGTCACCGTGGGAACATCCCAGTGCCTCACAGGACAGATGAAAACAGATCAAAGGAGAGAAGTCCAAGAAAATTGAGGCAGAACTGGGAAGATGAATGCTTAACCCGAACCAAAAATAAGAACTGTAAAATGTTCCGATGAGCTGTAACTGCAAAATTGAAGTCCCTCCAAAACCCTCTGAAGAAGGTAAAAAGCTTGTCTATTTGAAATAGTCAATGTGACCAAGGAAGAATAAAAGTCACGGTCCGGGTGTCAAGAGGATAACGTAAAGGGTGATGCTGCCAGAGAGCCACAAGCACAAAGATTTGAAGAAAATCCTGGAGGAACTCGCTGAATGTCACCAAAGCAGCAGGTACAACAATAGGTGTTTGGGGGAAAAATGTGACACATGAAGGACGTGTAAAAGAAAAGCACCAGGGATGTTTCAAGTTTTCACAAGAAAGCTACAGTACTTGGCTTGTCGTGTACAAATGGTGACTGGAAAGATTTAATAGCAGAAACAATCCACAGGTTGTAACAAAGTGCTGGGAAACAATCCAAACACCAACGTGAATGAAACAGAAGTCAAGCAAGACACTCTGTGCGCGTCACACAATTTTCTTAGGATACAGAGTGCAATTTTTATAATAATTCCTTTAACTTGTATATTTGTGTAGACATCAGCAAAAGATTTACCCAGATTCAAATGTGCAAGCAAACTGTACAATGCTCTGAAGATAACCAGTGCTACCAGGACATAGAGCAACTGACAACTCTGCCATGATCATGATTTTGATACGGTTTTCCATTTTTACAAACGCAGCAAATCTTTCAATACCTCAACTCACAAATATTGGTGTTTTTAAGTGTAACTGTTAGCATCTACCAATACTGCCAGATGTTTCTTCTTTTAAATACATAATGAGACAAGCAGCTAAATTCCACAAAAGCATAAATTTGTCATTCTAAACACAACAGAATTTATGCATCCAGGGTAATATATTTACGCAGGTTAAAAAAAACAATCACTCACAATAACCATGTGATAACAATGGAATGGATCGACAAGCCAGGAGCATAAAAATTCCAGCAAGTGATACAAGTTTCCTCCACTCCTTAGCAACCCAAACCATCCCACATATCAAAATTACGCAAATCACTAAAACATGTTCTAATTCCCAGTGCACTGTATGAATATCTGCAGTTTGCACCCTACAACCATCAACTCCTTTCAGAAGGTTTCTCAAAGAAACATCCATCACTTGTTTCATGGAATGCGATTTCATAACAAGGCAAAAAAAAAAAACTTGCTGCTCATAACTCCAAAAACTTACAACAACCTGCTTAAATGCCCATCTTCATCAAAGAAGCACTTCATGTCAAAAACTGCCACCGAATACTTCCACCATTCCAATTCCCCTACGGCATCTAACTACTCCTCTTGGCAGAAACTGAAAACCATTCTGCAAATCCACCCGTATAGCTTTTCTCTTGTGTGTGTGTGTATGTATG
>JAODKF010000116.1:26536036-26547789 GCA_026779585.1 Mormyrus proboscirostris | reverse complement strand
AACTAGTGAATAACATAAAATCATATTACAATTTTTGATGTGAGTGTCTGCCGGGGTTCCGCTCCGCCACCACCCCCAGGCAAGCCAGTTCCCTTACATGGACAGGACCAAACTCCCCCACCCCGCCCACCGCCCGTCCAACCCTCAACCCCACACGCCACTCCCAGCCCAGGCCTTTCGTCCTGCCCGGTGAGACAGCAGTTGTAGAGCGACGAGGAAGGGCCACCTGGTTGGACTCCATGAAGTGGACTGCATCCTCGAGGTTTAAAAACTCCACATAGGCCGTATCGTAGCTGTAACCTGGGGACAGCATTTAAAATAGATGGATCTGTGTTAGTCAATTCCGGTCAGGATAACACTTTTCAAGCAAAATAAATAAATAAAAATACAGTACATGTGAAAAGTATCTTATAGATGAGCATCAATATAAATAAGGTGCGTTTAACGTCTGGGGAACAGTAGCTACGTTTGGCTGATAGTTAGCGAAAAAAATAAATAAAATAAAAATAATTGATAATCCTCCTTAAGATAAATCCATCTACTTCATTCCCCTGGACCTGTCAGAATGGAAAACATTTTCCTCCTCTCTGAAAAGAACGAATAAAAAATTATCAAACTCTGCATAGACTTATACATACAAAGAAACCAGGAAAATCTTTTAGTGTATACTCTAACCTACTAATGACAACATTTTAGATGCTATACCTCTTAAAGTGCCAAAAACAAAAAGCACACACGGTGTCAAAGTACACGCAGTACTGGCACTCTGTACCCATCAAACCATGTTCCTAATACCCAACACAAAGGCTACTGAACAAGTAACATACCTAAAAGCAACTAACATTTCTCAAATATTCAAGCCTAAAAATAAAAAAGAAAATCAAATGATCAAAAAAAAAAAATCTAAATACTGAAATCTTTAGAATATCACCCAATTTTAACAGGGGCAAAGGCCCTATGTCCAGAAGCTATGTATTTTGCATATTATGACACCATATTGCATAATTCTACCACAATAACAAAATACAACTACATAGATTCATGGCTTCTCCTCATGTCAATCACTCATTAGCCAAGCATATTTAAAGCATTTATTCCCTCACATGGAAGGAATTTTAATTAGTATATCAAACAGACACACATAATTTAACAGAAGTCACTATTTTGAGGCATGTAAGACAGGAAAAAAGTTCACAAGTTGAAACAAAGATGACAACTGAATCATTTTTGACAAATATGCAAGACCAACAGCGTAAAACTTATGCGCCATTTATGTACTCAGTAGTCTTGTTTGGTGTGTAGGGTGATTAGAGGTTTAAAACACACAAAATGTATCTGAATCCTTCTCCCCTCCCAACTTATGGTAAGTGAGGAATGAGGACACACATCTAGGCTTCCTGTAGCCACTTCTAGCAAAGCATGATGCACATGGGTTCAAGAATTGTACCCAAGAGAAGCAGTCTACACGAAACAGTTGATTATAGAAGACAAGTTTGCAAACGATAAATCAAATCCAGTTACACCATGTTCCTTCAATATCAACTATCAATGATTAAAACCTTTGAACCAGCATGACGCTTCCACCTTCCGATTTAAAGCTTGACAGATTTTCAGTGACGACTGAATGAGACTAAACCGATGCTAAAGACAGAAGATACTTCCCTCAAATATTTAGAGAAGATGATTACCACAGTTGGGCTATGAAGGACCAGGAGTACTCAACCAATATGAAGGAAAGTTGAACCGAACAACGAACCAGTCAGCGCCAAAACCATTAGCTCAAATACGGTTTTGACATATCTGACAAAAGCACACTTTATAAAGTATAGCTGGCTCAAACTTTATTTAGGCAAAGGTTAGAGGAAATTTGGCACATTTCAAAGGAAATAGACTGAAGAGGAAAAAGTGATTCAAGAGCTTCAAAATGGAAACCGTTGATAATGGGAAAGCATTGCATCCAACCATTGCTCACAAAGAATGTTTGAGAATGAAAGGCAACAAGAAACTTTTGCCATAAAACACCTTTGCAGATGAAGCTCCCAACTCAGAACGTCAGAAAAGATAGCATAACTAGCAACTATTGTTATGATGTAACCCGTTGCTAATGTCTTATTTTCATCAACATGTTCACAAGTGAATAAATGTACATCTCCTCCAGGTTCGGAGAAGCAAGTGTGCATTTTTTTTTTTTTTTTTTAAAAAAACACGAACACAATTCACAGATCGCGCCCATCAACACTCTTTTCGTATCGAGTCCCTTAAATCACAGGCCTCTTCATTAGCAATGTTGTCTCACCTGGCACAACATTCTTTATTTTCATGCCTTGCATGGGGACACCGTCACGGACCGCAAATGCACCAAGGATCTAGAGAAAAAACAAAAACAATCAATCCAGTTCAGAAGAATTACAGCCTGACAAATTAAAACATTTATGTTCTAAATTGTCAGGTTCCAGTATTTATAGAGAATTGTTACTTTTTCTTTTTTTAAACAAGAGTTACACACGTTATACAAGATGGGACTACGGATGCCTGCTGTGGTGTATTGCTCCTGTCCATTTGTAGTCATTTTTGCGATTTGTGGTAATTGGAAAAGGATTACTTTTACAAGGGAGCAGCTCATTAACATCAGGCTTTCTACTACTCTACATATTACTATCCTTATCCCATTTACCTTTGTTTTAGCTTAGTTTAGCTTTAGTTTTCTTTTTTAGTTCTGTGTATACTATGAGCAATACACCAGGTCAAATTCTTTGCATGCATGCCTTCTTGACTAATAAAACTGTGATTACTGGACATTTAAAGTCTACCCAGACACAGTACAGCTAAAACACAGAAAAAGCACCATAATACTTAAAGCAAAAATAATAGATTTTAATGGTCAGGTTACACAACTTATCCCTTTTTATTTTGGGGGGGATGTACATGCATACCTGCTCCATTGTTGCCGTTTTAGGAATTCCTGTTATGGAGATGGTATTGGATACCTTCTCTTGTACTGATGCATTTCTGTAATCTTGATCCTTTAACAAAGAGATCAAGATGGTGACAAAAAAAAAGTCAGAAAAGGAAATTAAGCAATAAACTGTTATACAGAACACAATTTTTGTTTTGTTTTTATTTGTCATTTTATTTTCTGGAGTTTCAGTAACAAAGTGTTAAATTTTATAAGAACAACAGTAACTTACCTGAGACACTGAGTCACTGAATCCCTGAGGTGGGAGTGATTTGGATTCTACTGGAGTGTTTTCTGTTCCTTGGTCTTCCCCAAGCTCATACTCATATGTGTGACCAGAACCTGTTCTATAATCAATGTCCCTATAGTCCTGGTCTCTACCATTGTCTGGAAATTCTTTCTGCCCTCCAGATAGGTTCCCTCTCTCAGGTCCCTGATTAGGAGTCAGGTCCTTTGGCCCATCAAAGGAAGCACAATTATCTGGCCCATGAGGATCAAGGTTTTTTCCTTGTGTGTCCATTCCTCTAAGGTATGAAGGCCTGCCTCTTATTGACTGGTCCTGCTCCCTGGGCCAGATCTTATTATCATTATCTCTGCTGGAAACATTTAGGGGTGGCGTGTCAAAATGATGCCGCAGGGGATCCTGTAGGCCTTTCCGGCTATATGGGGCCGAGTCGCGACTAGGAAAATGGTGTTCCGGGGGTGCATTCTTTTCCCAATTCTGAGAATCTAAACCCTCTCTTCCAGGAGGACGGAAGCCATAAGATTTTTCACAATCAGCAGGGAAATCGACAGGTGGCCTTTCTCCTCCAGGGAATTTTGGGGGATCAGCAGGACCACCTTCCCTGCCCCTAGGTGGAGGAAGCCTCTCTCTGCCTTTTGGAAAAGGTGGACCTCCCTTCATATGTGGCACAAAAGAACCTCTTTCCCTCATGTCTCGGCCATGCCACTCTTCTGGAGAGGGTTCACCTTCTCCTCCCCGTAACCCCCCTGCAGCTTCTCTCGGCTCCGGAAACTGTTGATCTCTGAAATTCCCCTCTCCTCCTCTAAACTTGGATCTGTTTAGGCCACCAAAGTCAGGGGGTATGTCAGTCCTTCCTCGAACATCCATAGGTGTCCCATCATTCTCTCCAAACCTCTGAGGAGATCTATCCCTAAACTCAGCTGGAGGTCGCATGCGGTTCCTGAAGTCCATGTCAGATTCAAATCTTGTCCTGGGATTTAACGGAGGAGCATTTCTCCTCTCAAAGTCCATCATCTCCCTCTCTCTTGGTTGCACATCCATATTAAATCCATCCTTCATGACCATGCGAGGCCTATCCCTCTCATGAGCATCCCTAAAACCCTCGTCTCTTCCTCCAATGTTCATGGGGTGTCGCCTCCTGGAATCCATGGGAGGTTCATTGAATCCTGGCATATCACTGCGGAATCGGTCTCTATCTACAAATGGTCCACCCCCTTCTCTCATGCCCCGTGGTTTCATGTCCCTTCCACCCATGTCTAAGGGGTGCCGGACTGGACCCATAAAATTTGGAGGGCCTTGTAGTTTGTTTCTCATTTCCATTTCATATTGCTTTCTCATACCCATATCACCTTCTTCTCCTGGTCTGAAAAATTCCCTGTGTGGATCTCTTCCCCGAATATCTGATGGTTCCATTTCTCGAGGTCTCATTTCAGATGGACGATCAAATCGCCTCATATCTATAGGTGGTCGGTCAGGTGGCCTGTGACCCATGGGCATCGACTCTCTTCCTCGAAATTCTGGACATTCTCTGCGGTTAAACATTTCCCCACGAGGATCCCCACTGCAAATATACATATAATTGATAATCTTTACAGTTTTCCTCAATGCAGTTTAACTTATTACAAATAGCCCGAAAATAGCAATTTTTTACATTAATATATTTTTTAGTTTCTTACCGTAAGGGCGGTCCTCCTCGTGGACCTGGTCGAGCACCATCCCACATGACTGAGTAATATCGACTTACACCTCAAAAAGCTCCTATATGATAACGTATCTAAAAAAAAAGTAATTGAATTAAATTTGCAGATCCAGTACTGAACATTTTAAAACGTCGATTCAATGTTAATGGTATAACGGCACGTTTCGCATATTAGGGTTCCTGCACAACATTTTAACGGAATACGTACACCTGAATTTTCATTGACTGGGTTAGTAAGATGCAATTACATCCTCGTTAAGTTATCATGCAGTCATCCACCTAACAATCAATATGACTAAGCAGCCAATTTAACACATTCGAAGTCGGGTACCTGGCGAATCTATTCCCACTATCTCTTCAAAATGGTGGTGGGTATTTTTGCGAGGTCCGACAAGTTGCTAGCTGCATCTAAAATCTAAAACTCAGCGCTAACCCTTACAGATAGTTTCTTAACCCTTAAAAGTGGACTAAGATAAATATTTAGCCACAGACATTATTCTAACCGCAAACCGTGTCTTCATAAGTTACTAACATTATTAACAATATTACAGATGAAGTGTTAGCTAGCAGGATACTACAAGCTAGCCTAGACGTCGTAGCACTGCATTAGCTATACCTAGCGACATCCTCTCAACTGAATGCTTGCACTGAAACATAAGCTTTTTATTTTATATTTTAAAGACTTCTTGATAAACATATATACATATATATATATATGATGGACGCACCGTTTTCTTTCTTCTACCACCAACCTACTGCTGTTAGAAAAATGAAAGATGAAGTCCGGAAGTGTGTCCTCTGCAGTCGCAGATCGCTGATGGATGTTGTAGTACTAAAAGGACTTAGCTAAGACAATCTTATTCATCTTTGTATCTTGCGTTACTAAAACCACGAGAAGGCGATGTTCATTTTTTTATTATACCCCTTGAAAGATCAACCGTTGTTTTCAGACATATTTACCATAAAGAAACACAAGCGAATGGCAGCAAACGTATCCAAACGCTACAGCTAGCCACTGACAAAGCAAGATACAGGAAGTTCTGGTGAAAAACGCAGAGCTGCGCCTCTGTCTTCCCAGCCCCCACCGCAACTGCTGCTGCACTACGCTGAGCACAAGCAAAGCACAAACCACTCAGCCAGAACTGCGTGAATTGTGGCGGAAATTACATCAATAGGTCAAGTAGAGGCGCGGCAACAATGTAAAAAAGAGCAGACGGGAAGAGAGTAAAGATGCGGAATTATATTATACTGACACCTAGCGAGGTGGTTTGTAAAATTCTTTCCCTACTGTCAGGTTTATTATTAGAGTTGTATATTGTCTTATTTTCCATATACATTTATCTAGTCACGACACAAAGCAGAGTGAATGAATCCTTGGATAGGATTCCAGTTAATGTGTGGTTATATCACATTATTTATATTTATGAATCTGCCGGGGAGTAGCTATCAACATTCTGGGGCCCCTTGACAAAAAGTCACCTTGGGGCCCCCCGACCCCCTTACATTAAATAGTTTTATAATTTTACACATTCTAGCACCCCTGTAAAGTGCTGGGCCCCCTGAATCTGTCAGGGTTCTGATCCCCCTGTGTATCTGTGTTCACATCATGATTTGGTTCAGTGTAGATTACCAACTGAAAACAACTGGTTTAACACATTTGTTTAACATGTTACAGCAATATTGTACTTATAACACTTATGTTCTGCATTGTTAGTTTGTAGTTGATCCAAAGAATATTCGGTCCCTTTAGACATTTACAAGCTACCCAGGTGCAAACACAGAAAAATTATCATAATATTCAGACCAAAATAAGAAGAAAACAATAGAAATGTAACACAAGAAATCTTTCTCGTAATATTCTATCCAGTAACTCTACTGTCATGACACTGATTTATCACTTTGTATCATTTGATGGTCATATAGTAAACCTAACCTCAAACAACATGGGAGGAAACTCACTTAAACATTCCATATAGCAACATGTTAAGAAATATTCACCTTTCAATGATGCTCCCATGTTTATTGGTTAAGAGCGATATCTGTTGTTTTAGTCCGCCATCGTAATCTTTTTCAATAAGACTGTCCATGTAACACAATGTAAAATATGAAGGTAATTGTTTTTTTCTTGTGTAAAAGAAATTCTTAAACACATTTTTGTTCTGCCCCATAAAAAGTTCTTCTAGCTGGAAAGTATTAAAATATTTGCTGATAAATTTGTGTTGCAGATTTCAGCAAACCTCAAGCATGCTCGTAACAGGCAATTATAATAAAATCCAGTTACATAATGAGTCTACGTAAGTCCAAAAAATGTGTGTATGAGAAAATAAGAACCTTACAATAGTGCCAAGGATCACTTCCGGATATGTTGGATTGTCTTTTTTACACATTGCCAAAAAATAACACCTCTCTTTTGTACTGCAGCATTTGTTTTCCATCCAACAGGAGAACAATACTGCAGATGAGCTGTTAATAAGTTCAGCATTAAAAAGTTTATATTATTGTATAATATTGGATGGTTTAATGATTAGTGCTTAGACTTTATATCTTATCCAAAATAAATTCACCGGGAATTCACTCATATGAGCGGCCTCTCCATTGCACTAGGGGGCAGTAAAGGAACTCTGGCATAAGTGCAAATTTGAAAAAACAATCTGTCCGCAGTCCACTATCAGACTTATTTTGTACTCTTTGTTTCAGAAGCATTTAAATTAAATCCTGAATTAGTTGAATATGTGTTTTGTATTTTGCTACTATGAGCGCAAGGTTTGATTTATTGTCTTTTGACATGATATGGGATGTTATGTGGCTGGACATTTTGTCATAAGTCTGCCAGAAGGTGTTTTTTTCCTGAGCGTTTTCCCTTTTGGTTTTGGCCCAACCAGTGATCAGCACTATGGCAAATTTTGATCGGCGTTGTCATGAATATGAAATTTTAACCATGGACAAGGCATTTAAAAATGTAGAGTACATATATATTTTTTTCACAAACACAGATGAGTCCTGCCTCTGATAGGTTTTTCAGTGATCCTCACCTATGGATCTATATGATATGTGGGCCTCTTTTACTAGACATGGAGGAAATGATAACTGTACAGTTAGCTTTCTTTATAGTCTATTTTTATATTTGCAGTGTATTTTTTTGTCTGTCTATTGATTTGTGTGGTTGTTTTTTTTTGTTTATTTGACAGATGACTAGTGTAGCAGAAGCTAAAATCCTGGGTTCCTTTAAATCAGGGCTAGATAAGATTTTAAGAACTCTGAGCTATAGTTAAGTTCTCCCCGAACAAGCTTGATGGGCCGAATGGCCTCCTCTAGTTTGTAAATTTCTTTTGTTCTTATGTAGATGTTTTTGTCCAAAGCAATAAATAATTATCAGAAAACAGGGTCAATGTCCCTGGAGCAACTAGGGTTAAGGGAACAACTGTGAAATTACTCTGCCAGTTGTGTTAATTATGTTAATATGTTAGTTATGCCCTAAAACTAAATTTTAGTGTCCCTGGGTTTCACAATCAGAAAAGGTGTTGAAGATCAGTTTCACAAACTCTTCCATCTGATGGCTTAGCGAGGCATAGTTCCTCCCCCACCCCGCCACACAAAATAGGCTTTTCCGTTGAATATACAGGCACAGTATCTTTGGCAATGTGAAACCTCTCCAAATATTTCATTTCTCTGTGTAGGGGCCCCTTTTTATCATAGAGGGAACCACTATTGTTACAGTACTTTCTCTTATGCAGGCGTTTGGGGTGCTGTTATTAGATTGCGTATCTTGTAGAGCCACTTGTCCCGCTCAACTGCCTCGTACAGAAATGCTGGACTAAGTTTGTAGTGCTGCTAGCTTTAGTTACCACAGACATTATATGGATTTTACAACAGACAATGGTTTGAACTGGTGTTGGTCTGCAACCCATAGTTTAAGAAATACAGTTCAGTCCAAATACAAGTACAAATAACACTCTTTTAATTGGCTCTGAGTGATATAGATTGTAAAAAATGAAACACAAAAATAAGTTTTATTAGCTTACTTTCTAGTGAAGTACATAAATATACAAAAACCCTGATGTTTTCATCTGTGTAAGCATAGTGGTTCCATAGATACACATACCTGTAGATAAACTATTTCCTTTGGAATAATAAAAGTATTCTGATTCTGATATAGGTGGCTCAGTTAGTGAACTAACAAGTAGCTAGCTAGCTGGTAGGTGAAAGCTAATACAGTCAAAACCTCCGATAGTTATCCAAAAGCAATCCTGACTCAAGGATACATGTTACATGTTGGACTGTTTAAGATTGGAAAAAACGTAACCTGGTCTGTTGAATCTTGATTCTTGCTGAGGCACACAGATGGTAGAGTCAGAATTTGGTGTTTACAGCATGAATCCATGAACTCAACCTGCATTATGTCAGCAGTCTAGGCTGGTGGTGGTGTAATGGTGTAGGGAATGTTTACTTGGCACGCTTTGAGCCCATTATTACCTATTGATCATCGCTTGAATGCCTATTTGTTTGCTCCTTCCTCGCCACAAGTCACCCATCTCCTAATAGTTACTTCCAGCAGGATAATGCACCGTGTCCCCAAACTAAAGTTATCTCAAACTGGTTTGCATGAACCAAAACTGAGTTCAGTGTTCTTCAGTGGCCTTCCCAGTCACTAAACTGAATCCAGTACATCACCTTTGGGATGTGGTAGAATGGGAGATTCGCACCATGGATGTGCAGCTAACACATCTGTAGAAACTGTGTGATGCAGTCATGTCAGCATGCACCAGAATCTCAAAGGAATATTTCCAATATTTTGTGGATTCCATGCAATGAAAAATGAAAAACTGAGGCTGGTTTGAGAGCAAAAGGAAGCCTCATTCAGTATTAGCATGGCACCCCTAATAGTGCTCAGTGAATCCACACAAACAATATATCGTAGCCGTAATAAATCTAATTATTGTGTGTTTAAAAAAAATTTTTTTTCATATATTTCGGTGATTCTCAGGTCTTGCTGTACTTCTATACTTGTCTTAATTCTTCTTATGTTAAATAGTTCTACCTTCTAAATCTCTAAATTCAGAACCTTTTCTGTTTTTATAAGTTACACTTTTAAATGTATTCCTTCATCCTTTTTGTTTGTATTTTTTTTCTTTGTTATAAAAGTCAGTAAACTCCAGGCAGATGTTCAAAACATGGAAATCACCTGACTAATCTACAGTACAGCTAAGCAATTTTAATATCAATATGAATTTCTTGTTGCAGGACCAACTAGATGTTTGCACATCCCCCATTAGCAAATGGAATAGAAAGTAAATCTGTGATGAAATGTTCCATCCATCAACAATTTATAGAATTTATGTGTATACCATAGATTGTACACAATATTATGCAATTATCTTATTTTTATCTGATGTATTTGAGCAGATCCATTATGATTTTTTTATTCCTGACTTTTCACTTTTATTGACTTAAAGTTATTTTAAGTGGGATTTATATAATGATGATTTTCATTGCTTAAACACCTATGAATAGGCATTATTTAATATATATCTGAAATAAAAAAAAAAACATGCAGCTGAATTAAAATTACTGGCAGAGGTCTATTTTACTGC
Source organism: Mormyrus proboscirostris (assembly GCA_026779585.1). NCBI lineage: Eukaryota > Metazoa > Chordata > Actinopteri > Osteoglossiformes > Mormyridae > Mormyrus > Mormyrus proboscirostris. The sequence continues at coordinate 26,537,299 of JAODKF010000116.1, read as the reverse complement.
CCGATGTAAAAAACAAGGAGTTATGATGTGCTATGAGGCATCTTAAAAAGATCTTGAGATCAAACAATTAATTTTCACGTGTTTTATTAACATCAAATTTCAAAGAATACAAGAATTACATGTAGAGACGATACTACTGGTTTCCCAGAGCAGAGACTGATACAATTATAAACCCATCAGTAAGTGCATGAAGAAATTAACACATTTAATTATTTGTACCACAGAATGTGTATGCAAAAAGGCGCTGCCTTGTAAAGCTGTGAAGTACAGTCATTGCTGCAGCTCTCATAACTACAGAATATTATTATATCAGCAATATCAGCAATTAAAGATCAGATGATAAATATTTCTTTCCCCAAGTAAAATTTCATTTTTAAATATAAACCATATGGTTTGGATACAATATAAAAAGTCTAGTACTATAACTCTACTCACAATATATCACATTTCTTTAGAACATATAAATAAGCCAAAGTTTGTTGTTAGTAATATGCCTTATTTTCACTAGTGATTGAAGTGGTATCTGTTTTTAAATATCTAGTATTAGTGTAATACTATCACACCCAGCTCTGTTCAATCCTCATGTGTGCCACGCCTACCTCCTTACCTCGTGTGATTCCCGGATTGTCAACACCTGTTTCTTGTTCTGTTTGCTCTTTCCTGTGTATTTAGTCCATGTCTGAGTACGTCTCGTCAGATTCGTCATTGTATTGTCTAGTGCTCGTCTCCCTTGTGTCCTGGAAATAAACCCAGTTTACCCGTCAGTCCAGCTCTATTTTCCTGCTTCCCCGCTCATTTGCCTGCGTGAGCGTGACAAATACTGAAAAAAACCCCCAGAAAATTTCAGATATATCTCCCTGAAAACTGATCACCTTTGTGTTACATAATTATACAAAAAGGGTTTTTCTGGTCACAGATTTGCAAAGTTAATTGCTGGAACTGATGACTAGTTGGAAAGTGTGCTGGTTGTTAAAAAATAGCACAGAAAATTCTGCCATCACCAGTGCTTTCTGGAATCTATGTGGAAACATGCATTTTGTTAAAGGAGACCATGATACAGTGGCTAGGAAACACAGCAAGATCAGATCCAAGAACAGCTACTGCTGTCATAACCATGAGCATGTTGAAATGAAATTTCCAGCAGCTGCATAAATGGTTACGAAGAAAACAACTGTAATCCATGTACGTCAGTCAGGATAAAAGCATCTCAAGGGCAAGTAATGAATGTAATTAGCAGTTTGATTGTTGCTCATAGGCATATAT
>JAODKF010000116.1:26508139-26536028 GCA_026779585.1 Mormyrus proboscirostris | reverse complement strand
AGGGATTTCAAAGTGCAGCCTCACAGCTTGATAATACTACTGATACCAGTATGACAGCAGTATATTCTGGGTCGTTCTGCTCATTCACCTCATCTATTATTCATTAAAAATGAAATGATAAAACACATCAAATTAACAATAATACATAAATTAATAAATAAAGATAATGCAGTACAGCAAGTTCATTCTTATTTAAAACAAAAACAAAAAACATTTTTAACATAAGAAATCGTTAGCTTATAATACTGGTATTCACAGAGCAGTAAAAACTTTCATTGCAAGAACAACCAAGGGATTAATTCAAGCAAGAGCTGAAAGGAGACCTGCACTGCCTGGACCAAAAGATGCGTATGCATCAAGTTTGGAAATGCATACCATGACATTATGCTCTCGTCCCTGCCAACTCAATACAATAATATGCATTAACATGTTGTGCAAATTGCAAAATCAAAACAGACACAGTTTATATTCCATACAATGTTATCTATATATTCTATAAAGATTTCCGGGGTTTTCATCATTTACCTAGATACGCACTGCACAGTTCATGTAATATTAAATTAAGTATATGAAGTATGGGTACATGACTTCCTTTGCTGAATATTTATTGATATACTATAGATGTATTGTGGCCTTGTGATTATGGCGTACTAATCTAATAACGCACATTGCAAAGGAAAATTCAGTCAACAACTTTAACAAATATAAAACATGACAATGGTATTTGCTTATAGTGAGTATACACAATTTTGCTAAGAAACAATACAAAATTAACATAAAATGTTTGGTTGCATTCTGTTTGGCTATCTTTACAGCACTTTCTATGTACAGCAATTAAACATTTAAGGAGTTCTTTGTTTCTTTTAGAAGAGTTGAGTGTTAAGTTTAAGATTTATACAATCTTGCATTTCTTCCACAAAAGGCAAGATTAACCTGAATCCTGTTACCTTTACCTTATTAAAGGGATGGACTGCTTGACAATTTTTTGTAACTAGAACTTGTACAACTTGTACAACTATGCAATGAGTGGATGAATAGGTGCATTAGATTGCTTCTATATCTATCAGTTTTATTTACATTATTTATGGAATTGTTGGACACTGAGTACTACACAGCTAAAAGAGCACTACAGGTATGATTTTTTACTTGTCAAGCAAAAAAAAAAATAAAATAAAACAGGGACCTATAATATAAACTGCTCCCATTTATACAGGGAAATACATAAATTCCCATAACAATAAAGAGGACTAATGATGTTAATTATGAGGGGTAAATTACAAAAAAGACAGACCACCTAGATTTCCTCCGGTGGAAACAAGAATAGTTCAAGCATCTGCTGGCTGCTGTTCCATATTTAACAAGAAAGGCATCAGTAAGGCTGGAACAAGCGTCAAGAAAGGGACAATGCAGAAAAAGCAGTACACATAAACTCTCTGGAGAGATTAACATAGGCCATCCCAAAAACCAAGAGAGAACACAGGCTTTATAAGACCATACTGTACGAAAGCTGCGGGTGAGGAGGTAAGCAGATACATGGCCACAATGCCACTAGCTAACATACAGAATGTGAGGGCAGAGTGGGCATGTTTAACCGTTCTGCTCATCCCAGGCCTCTGAGGGTGTCTGCTCTGGGGCTGGAGCCTCCCCATTACTCAGTGATGATGAGTTGCCCACTTCAGGGGCAGAGTCGGGGACTTTTATCACACCCACGCTGTCAGATTTGCTCTCTGTCTCTTTGTTGCTAGTGGGAGGCTCCGTGCTGTCAGGGGTGCTGCCGGGGGCCACAGCTGGTGATGCAAGCGAGCTGCTTTGAGGCGCCGGAGTGGTCAAGGATTCTGCCGTGGGGTTGGCTGCCGCCACACCAGCCTGTTCGGGAGCCCGGAGTCTCTTCATAAGGGTTGTGACCCTCACTGCTTTCTGTACAGTAGAATAAGAATGGAAGATAATGGAACAGTACATTACTGCACACAACTGACTTATGTTTAGATACAGATGAATGACATTATCCTAAGATACCATACTAAGTCAGGGCTTAAAACAGTTTAAAAATGAATGTTTGAATATTGGTTGGTTTATGTCTGATTTTAACACTGTGGCAGGAAAACTTGCACAGAGCTAGAGGTAAAACACTAAGCATATTCTAATTTTCTGATCATTTGATACTTGTATGCATTGGTTGTAGTCTTGAACAATAAAGAGAACACAAAATGCAATAAAAAAAATAGATCTTACCTTCCACTTGGCTTTGGCAAAATTCTTTTCAATCTGTGCGCAGACACCATCTTTAATGTTCTTGTCTGATGCTGCATTTCCAGAAATCCTAACAGAAAAACATGATTACTAAAATTACTTGAAATTCTCTATGGTGACAGGATAAGTGTATTACAAATTACACATACACACTACTCATGTTTATCATGTCTCTACCTGAATGATGTATATCAACATATTTTTCTCATTTTATGCAAGTTACAAAAATATTGTTATACATATTTATAAATTTTACAAGTAAACATATAAGTACAAGCCACATATATCTCAGTACCATTCATGGGTGATAGCTTCCTGAGCGGTCAGTCTCTGATCCTGGTCCACTTCCATAAGACAGGACACCAACCCTTTAGCTGAAAGAAATATTGATTATCTAAAACAAATTCTGGACTTCATCTGGAATAAAGATGTAGTGCATTAGGATTTTTTTTTCTTGTTTTCCTATACCTGAATCTGAAATGTCATCCCAATATGGCGAATCAAACTCATAATCTCCAGACAGGATCTTCCGGAAGAGGTTCTTGTCGTGATTCTCATAGTCATCATCATCGGACTCATCATAGAATGGGGGATTTCCTGACAGTCTGTGGAGAGGAAGGATGGTGATTAAATGTGCTGAGGACACCACTCCTATTTAAATTTTTCTGTTTAGAGTCAAAATGCCCCATAACGATATACCTTGGCTTAGAAAAACTCTTTTAACAGTGCAACAAAAGAAGAAAAACTTGCATGAAATTCAATGACATTTTAAAGGTACCATTCAGGCAGTTTTCTTGTTAAAACACAGCCAGGAGAAATATCAGGAGTGTACTGCACTTTGGTTGAACACATTAATCTTCCAGTGTCTGTTAAATCAGGTTGTAGCCGACACATCATTCTTAATTTATACTCACTGTACCATATTTGACCAATAACGTTCTTTGAGTTGGCATAATTATCAGTAAATGAAGAAATAATGAGGAATACTCACAATATATACATTATGACACCAATGGCCCAGCAGTCAACTGGCCTTCCATATCTTTGTCTTCCAACTACCTCTGGAGCTGAAAGTAAATTGTGGCAACTAAAATCAAATATACTGCTTGCGATATTATTTTAAATGTTTTTTTTCTATATACATATAGATATTGCTTCTCATAAGACCTCTTACCCAGATACTCTGGTGTACCACAGGGTTCTTTAATAAGTCCATTTTCCAACTTGGCCAAGTGGAAATCACTTATAACAATTTTGGAGTGCTTCAGACGATTGTAATATACCAAATTCTCCAGCTGGCAAAACATGAAACGTCATTATTTTTTGCCAGTGACCATTAAAAAGTGAACATTTCACTGTGAAACTTAAAATCCCAAAATAATAAACATTAGAAAACTTTGTCTATTACGATGCAGAAAGGGTGTCGAGTCAAACACAAGAATGTCACTTATTTATAAGGCTTTCATCAGCACTAGGCCACACCTTGAGGTTCCTATGAACAATGTGCAGTGAATGCAGGTAGGCCACCGCCTCCATCACTTGTCGAATGACATTGCTGGTGTCCTTCTCAGAGTAATATCCTTGGTCCAGGATCCAGTCAAACACTTCCCTGCCGGTGGCACTAAGTAGAGAACAGATAATAAATTCAGATGTCATTAAATCAGTATCATACACTAGTGTTTCCCAATCTAGTCCTTGGAGACCCACAGACAGTCCACATTTCTGCTCCATCCCAGCTCCGAGAGCAAAAATGTGGGATTTCTTTTCTCTTTTAAAATTCCATATTTTCACAAACTGAACCCAGGTTGGGGGCGGTGGGTAAAACTTGTTGGGAGTACTTTAAGTTTTTAATTTTAAATTGTTTAAAAAAATATATTTCAATTTTAAACTATTTTAAATTTTTATTTCAATTTAAAAATATTTTAACAGCATTCCAATACTCTAAGTCTTTAGGGAGTGCAGGTTGCCAAAGACCTGCCCTCCCAGAAGATGCCACCCTGGGCAATTACCCATCTTGCCCTTGCCAGGATCAGCCACTGACTGTGCCAGGATGGCAATGCCACTGCCCAACACATAACTTACAAGTGTCCTGTGTTCAAAACATTTGGGATTTCCAAGTGAAGCAAACTCGCATTTCTCCATTGTGAGCATTATAAATTGCAAGATCAATACTTCATCAATACATCAATATTTCTTGCTGTAGATTAATAAAGTTTGCACCCCACAAACACACCCCCAGTAATTTGCTTGCGACGTGGGTCTTCACTGTATATTCACATATATTTACAAACGAGAGGAGGCCATTACCAAAGAATTATATAAATGTAGCATCACCTCGCTTGACGTAAACGCCTCACACCTAGAGATATAACCCAACATTCTATTGGCCTTTTTTATTGCTTCCCCACAATGGCGAGAGTGGGACATGGAAGCATCAACATATGCACCATGCGCACCCATAGACCTGGCAGTTTCAGATATGCTTTGACCTAGTCACCTGCTCATGACGATTTGGTCCTTATCAATGTCGCCCTGATCCCAATTCTTCTATATTCAACATGTTGACTACGAGCACTCAACGTTAGCTTACTGTGTAATATATCCCAAACCTTGATTTAGGCCATTTTTACCATATAATCAATATTATTCTCATCATATGCGATTGGTCATAATGTTTTAGCTCAATGGCGAATATAGCTAATTGTGTTCATTGCGTAAATTAATTTTAGTGCGAACAATCAATACATAAGTTATTACATGCAATGGACTCTATGGAAAACCAAGGCTAGGAACTGGTTCAAGGAACAAAAATGAAAACTAGAAACAATATTTTGATAGGAACAAAGATTAGTATTTATTTGAGATTTTGTTTGCAATAACTTTGGTGCAGAGATTACTTCCTGTCTTCCTCTGACCACTCCATCTTACAATAACAGACATATATGCACAGGATGCAGTGATATTGCGTGAAAGTGCTTATTTACGATGAAGAGGTAAATATTAAAATTCTAAATATTAAATAGTAAATATTAAATTCTGGCCGGTTGAATGTAAAGTGCTTTGTGACAATAACTGTTCTTAAAAGCGCTATATAAATAAAATTGAATTGAATTTAATATTATGCAATGTACCTCATAAATGTTGATCTTAGACATCATCTTCATCAGTGTTTCATAGATAGGCTACAATGTAATTAATGTTGGAAATAGTTAGCTAGCTCCAGTTAGGTTAAACATAATGTACCCTGTACGGTCTATTGGCAAACTTATTAACTGGGGTCGCAAAATGACAAAATTTCTAATTTTTCTTATTTAAAGAGAAAACCCAATGCGACAGAGTAAAGTACAGCATCTATTATTAGACATTTTTATACCCCCCAAAAGTTACATATTGTCATGTCACACAACCCAACATGGAATATTTTTAACCAGTATTTCATTTGGTTCTAACCAGTTTGGGAATGATAATTGGAATATATACATTGCTTGATGCTCTATGAAAAACAAACATATCAGGGTCATGTTGCTATAACTTAAAAAAAAGCTTAATATAGAAATATCTTATATTCTACTTTACCACCAGGCTGTTTCCTGGTTTGTTTCCTATAAATGTGTATACAGCTCAAAGCTCATTGTGCAAAGGATTTTTTTTTTTGAGCCGCACAGCGAAGAGCTTACTTACAGTTCCAGAAACAGGAAGTACTCTTTCCTGGTCTCAAAGACATCCACCAGCTGCAGAATATTAGGATGCTTCACCCTGTGAGGAAATCAGAAAAAAACAGAGCAACTCAGATCGCATGTGGCATTGCTTTGGTAAAGATACAAAACTGTTCACACGAAGGACACTTCTCCATTTTGGCACAACAACTGCACTCAACAGCATGTTTACTTGAATGGTGTGCTAGAGCTACAGTTTATTTAGTAGTAAAAGTGCTAGTATTCATTTTTATCAAAATTCCACAAATCAAAAAGCATTTTGAATTTGAAAAGTTAATAATAACACTTCTGTATTATGTGTATAAATACACCTGCATTTCATTTTTTATGCTCACATATGCAAAAACTCAAATATTTAAAACATAAAAGACGTACACTTGAAGAGCCACAGACAAACAACATATTTCAATAGTGTATCTCAATATATCCACCTTCTAGCACCTTATCGTGGTACACAGTGTCATGTGTGTGAAAAAAATAAATAAAGTAAGCACACTTGTTAGGGCACAGAGTGATGTGGAGCCTGTTCCAGGTAGCAAGACTGCAGGAGAAAGTCAGAATTTACAAAATGCCGTCTAACACAGTTATGAGGCAAGAGTGCTGCCCATTTAGCCACCATGCTGTTCAATGTCTTACTGGTTAGCTAAGAATTAGAATAGCAAAGGTGCATGATTAAGGAGATTTTAATGGTGACATTGTGATTGCTGGTACACGATAGTTCCAGCATCTTGGAAAGCTTACAGAAAGTACCGCAGTGAACAACTGCAGTCAACGATATTTGTGCAGCCATAAACGCCTTGTTAATGAGCAAGAAGAGAGGCCTTAACATTTCAAGTCTTTATTACTGTGTATTTAATCTTATTTTCAATTGTTATGAATTAATTACTTTTTTTGTAATTTTAATTTTTCCCCATGTCAAAATGTTTTTTTTTTTGCTTTTTGATTTCCCAAATATATACATATACACCATAAAACACTTTCATGCAAGTTGTGAAAATATGGTACATTAAATATTTATCATCACTATGACCTAAATTATTTAGCTTAATGTACTTTCTACAATTCCTGCATATTAAGATAATCACTGCTACAATGAATTAGACTACACCCATCGCTTAGCAATGTCACTTTACATAATACAGTAGCTAATAACCACATATTAATTAATAACCACTGTGTATATATAATTTTATATGTCCATATATGTAGGGCTGAATGATATTGGAAAAAATATTTGAAATGCTTGCGATAAATATTGTGATATTTATCAAACAAAAAAATGACCCAAAAGGAACTATAACCACATATAATTTGCTATCTGTCAAAAGAGTCTATCAAATCAGTTGGTGGTGTTGCTGTGAGTTGACAACAGACACAAATTGGTGTCTTTGCTCAATATCAACTCCAGGAATCCAGAATATTTGCATATACAAAAAGATGAATACCTTCAATTGCTATATTATATGTACAGATGCTCCTCTACTTACGAATGAGTTACGTTCCGAATGGCTGTTCTTAACTTGAAATGTTCATAAGTCATTATTCAACATCATCTTAAGGGTATATGCAAGTACAAAGAACTAGGATGCTGGGAGTATGCACACTATGCTGTGGGAGTAATGGCCAGAAGTCGTACTAGGTGGAGTTGCCGTGCAGAGAAAAAAATTGATGTTGTGTACAGGAAACGAGAGCCCAAGGAATACAATTTGGACTTACTGGCCTCTTTGTTCGCATGTCTGAAAGTTCATAAGTTGAAACTTCGTAAGTAGAGGAGCGTCTGTACCATAGAAAATGATTACTCACTAAAACCATACATTGAATTGAGAGATTACTTGAATACTAAGTTGTGCAACAAGTGCATTTTCATTCACTTTAAATGTCAAAGTGGTTCCACATAACTGAGGCTTTTCATTCTTTTTAGTTACACCCTCTTCCACTGTCTTCTTTCTGGCATATTGCCTAGTCATCAATCTCTCAATATCAACAGACAGGTTATTATTTTCTTTAGATTTGTAGGAAGATATAATTGCATTTTTTTACTGTGAGTTATTTGTGAGATTTTATTCTAATTTAGTGTGTATACTGTATGCAAAGAAAGTGCCAATAGCTGTCTCTGCCCAACATTTAGCAATTCAAAATGACTTTTTAGCATTTCAAATAAAATGTAGGCCTCTCTCTATACACATTATACATGAGGTTATATAGTTATTTTAGAATGAAGGACTGAGGGGTCTATTCTCTCATCAGGCACATAAGTCAAAAAAGTTCTTAAAAAGTTATGTGGTTTTGAGTTACGTTTATTCTCTCTTTATCAGCGTGATCACGCCTACTGTGCATAACCCAAAAAAGAAGGCGTAGCTGTACAAGACATATAACTAATACATCAAGCAAGAAAAAAGGGTTATATCCTCAATGATTCTGACAACAAGCAAAACATTGAACATGGAATCTTTAATTTACATTGTGAACCTAATTAGGGATATAATTTCATTTGTAGCTCTAATTTAACAATACCTATAATTTAATGCCCAATCATTTTCTCCAAATAAGCACTAAGATCAAATAACACAAAACTAGATAAAATGTTTTTAAATCTTTCAGCTTTATTGTATGTAACTCACAATAGACAATCAATTATAATAAGATGTATCTTCATTTCTTTATTTGTTTTGTACTGTCAATTGTTTTAATCCACAAACCAATTAACCGCAACAAAGGCAAAATCAACATTTTAAGCAATATGTGTGTCTGTCATCAAACTAATATAAGAAAATAGAGGAAATTGACATGTTATGCTAATGAGTTACCCAAATTGTGTTCATTGTGTTTAACAACGTATCCATATACTTAAGCTTTTTTCCCTCTTCATTCAGAACAATTCTGCAAACAAGCAATGCCTAATTGAAAGATATGGTGTAAATGTCAGTATTATTAGTAGCATTGCCTAAAAGTTGAGATTGCTTTTCCAATAAAATAACCATGCAATCAACTGAATAATCTACACAAGATAATACACTACAGCACAGGCTGCAATGAATTATTCCAAACCAATTTTAGTCACGGTCACTAACAAGCCACACATGTACACCGTTAAGTGCAGAATGGTTAGGCAAGTGTCCTGGTCAGGGAGTTCTCTTGGGGAACCATGACCTAGTGTGTGTACCCCTGTGTACGAAGTGCATGTGTATGGAACAAATCACACTCTGTATTGGTTCAAAACAGAGCGTTTCATTATCCACCTGGAAACATGTGATGTAGTGTTAGTCAGTTGAAGGACATTAAGACAAGAGAGGAATTTTCTGGTCATCTGTCTGTCCCATTCTCACAGGAGCATAAGTACATGCACTGTTGGCTTAGGTTTGCGAAAGGTACCGGTACTAGAAATACTTCTGTTAAACCTATTTTTTTCATAGAGAGTGAATATTACAAAATCCACAACCCTTGAAGGGGCTTAGACCGTTTTCGATACAGCAGAACCATCTAAAGAGCATAAAAATCATTTTGTGGCATTTTAATGAAGGAGATGAGTTTTTAGTAAAAGCCACTATTAGTTTAATACTAGCAGTGGCACAGACAAGAATCCACCCCCCCCACACACACACACACTTTTTGGGAACCATTTTTAGAATAAAATTTTTGGAATAGCAAATTTCACCTTTATAAAGAAAAAAAGTACTATTTGACAAGAACATGGGGGGTGGGAGTAGATAATGAATATTACAAACTGTACAGCCCTTGAGTGTTTTCGATGCTGTCCACATGCATTGGGTAAAAACATTATTGGTTGAGCCATATTAATAAAAGATATAACCGCTCTTTTAAAATTGATGTTTCTTTATTGACAGCCACTGTTTAATACTAGCAGCAACGCAGCCAGGAAAGTCTGCAATTATAGGACACTCAGGGACACACACTAAACACGCACATTGCTAGAGTTGCCAACTATCACACATCTGGCGTGATGCTTTTGGGCTCCCTCTCACGCAAGTAACCAAATGTATATTATGGTAAATCAAAACACTTGTATTGCGCCATATAAACCCTTTTTTGTCTTCACCCCGAATATAAGACTTTTTCAAACGAATTTTAAGGAAAAAAACTTATTGTATAATCTTATATTTGGGTCAACCCCGAATATAATAATATAATAAGTATTTAATAAACTCTATGTTTATTAAAATCTTATCGTAATTGAAATATTGAGCATCTCAGTCTTGTGACCATATATCAATTGCCTCTTGTCTAATTAAAACAAAAAAACAATCACTTAAGCAGGCGCCATTTTAAATAAAAGTGAAGTCAGCCTCCCAAAGTCTGATAAAATCTTGAGCATCTTAAGAAACATATTGTCTAAAATACTTAAATTAAACAAAAAGCCACAACATACAGAATACACAAAACACTGTTCACAAAGGATGTTGGGATTGGCATGGTTATTAACTGGTTCTTTTAGATTTGAAAACCGTGTTGACCAATTCACGGAACAGAACCAGTTCACGAATCAGACATCATTAGGTGCAACACAACAGAAGCGCCGAAATAGTGAGAACAGCTCACACAACATTATATTGCCAAAATGATGCTTATTCTGTTTACGACTGAAGTAGACAACAAAATTAGGCTTTCTCAATATTGCAACATTGCATTTGCCCATGTAGGAGCACATGACTTAATACAGCCCTCTAGAACGTGTAATGAACAGCGAAATAAAAAATGCATGTCGGTAGCAGGATGCGTTCGTATAAGGGACACACTTAACTCATGATTCAATACGATTCACGATTCTGAGTTCACGATACGATTTTCTCAAGATTTTTTATCAGAATGAGCTGCAGACAAATTAATTAAAAAATATTTTATTTATCTTTCTAAACTGTGCAAAACGTGTCCTCTTCTTAACAGTGCAACTAAAATTGAATAAAATACTGTTTTAAAAATCCCATATAATGAATAAGTAAAAAAAAAAAAACATATTCAAATAAATAAACTAAGGTTTGCATGTGCAGACGTCGTTCTCGTCCAGCTACAAAAATGAAGGATGCCTCTGTTGCATCCTGGCCAATGAGAAAAATCCTATGATTTATTGCGTCCCAAGTTCGTTGTTGGGGGGCAAGTAAGCAGGAACACATGTATGTACTTTGCGTTCTTGATATTGATGAACACCCATGGTCTTCCTCTACATACTGTAAAGTGCATATCCAGCATAAGCGTGTGTAAATCTCATACTTAAGCAGATGGAAGAATATGCTTAAGTGAAAAAAGCATACAGTTATGCGCTTTTGTGAGTTATGCAAATGGGAAAATCAACTTCTGAGTAAATAGGAAGTGAATAGGAAGACGAGTGGTGAGATTGAAGAACATGTGACATGCCATCATGAAGACACTAATGCATGGAGTTTTGCTAAAGGTGTCTGCATAGTGTTCCTGATCCCACTTACATGTAACTGCATCAATATTATTTCATTAAACATTTAATAATAAGCTAAAAGCCATAAAGCAATAACTCACATTTTCAAAATAAAAATTTCATTCTTGGCAGCCTTGCGCACTTTTCTTCCATCCTTTTTCATAAATTTTTTACAAGTGTACATTTTCATTGTATTCCTGTCTTTGGCTCGGAAAATTTCACAGAACTCCTCCCTAGGATAAAACAAATAGGATAAAATATTAAATCACATGCATATTTTACAAGAGCGCAATGTTCAGCAATATACAATATATCAGCAACAGACAATAGCTTTACCAATCAGTAAATGATTGTATCATAGATGTGATGCAAGAATACTCACGATCTAACGATCTGTCCCAGATCATACTTGTCAGTCACCTCTGAGGGATTGTTGTAATCCTTTTTCTCCCCGAGAGTTAAGCAGCCAAATGGCATGACCAGTTCTGCCCTAATCAGACAAGAGAATGACCCATTATTATACAACATAATTATGCACAATAGACCGATTGATCATACACCATTAAACAAGAAATTTGTTCTTTGCCGGAACTTAGCAATACCACAATATACCACAGCTCTCTTTAAACCTATCACATACAGGCCATCTCTAGGTTACAAGCAATTCTCTAAGTCCATTTTAAGTGATATTTGCATGTAAATTGGGATTATAATAACAGTAATAACAAAATTGGCTACATTAGATACAGTAACTACCTTGAGCCGACAAACTACTGAAGCCGCGCAATGTTTTCACGAGCGTCACAAAGAGGTGTGTGTGTTACTTATTACAAACCATTGTATTTAGCATTAATTTTTAATATAAAAGGCTTTATAGCAGTCTGTATGTATGAGTTGTCCGTAAGTTGGTCGTTCTTCAACCAATCTAAAACGTAACAGAACTTAACTCTGTTAAACTTTCTTACTGTCAGGGTCAGCCCCTGTTGTCTCACTCTGTGTCCCTTCCCCGTTTGACCAGCAAGCGTTGCTGGTCATCCCATCCTTCATGTGAGTGTTTGTTTTCCCCCTGTTCTCTGAGCCTCATGGCTCAACATGTTGAGCAGCCAATTGGCTGTGTACCCTTCTGTCCTGTGTTCAAATCTCAACTCCTCTGTTTTTGTATTTTGCTCCATAGTGTTTCAGTTGAGTTTCTCTAGTTTTGGTGTCTGATTTTGTAGTTGGTTTTCGTTTTGTTCCTTGTGCCCCTGCTTGTGTCTTTACCTGTTTAATTCCCTAGTGTTGGTTTCTATTTCCCTGTTTCCTTGTTTAGTTCTTAGTTTCCCTGTCTTGCTCCTTTTTGAGTTCATTAGTTTCACCTGTGCCCTGTTTTCCTGCTCTGTTAATTAGTCTCACCTGTCCTGTATTAGTCTTATTACCCAGTGTTGGTTTCTGTATTTAAGTCCCTGCTTCTGTTTGTTGTGTTTCTAGTGTTTTGTGTTTTATTTAATAAACCCCATTTTTGTTCCTGGAAGCCGCCAGTGGGTCGTCCACCCTTTCTTGTGTACTATACCTCGTTCCCACACCCAAGCCGCCCGGAATCATGACACTTACTTACTTAAATCAAGAGAGATTTCTTTCCCAATATCTTTTTATGTATATACGATTAAGCTCTCAAGGTCCTAGTGTTATATCATTGCTGATCATTCACTTACACAATATTTTGAATGTCTGTACTTTTACAGATGATTCTTTGCAAGGTAAGTAGCTACTGTGGCAACATGGACGGGGCCAGGACCACCTGGGCTTTCCCAGATAGAGTGCAGGCCCACCCATTCAGCGTTCACAGCCAGCAATACAGTGTGATAAAAAGATGATGTCTGACAGTTATGCGTGGGCGTGGTTAGATCAGTTGGAAGAAATGTGCTGTTGAGAGGCCAAAAGATTTTTCTTTCTCTTTCTTCACTGGGTCATGGGTCATTTAAAAACTTATAAAAAATATGTAGTGTGATTCTGTCGCCAAGTGAATTGTTATGGGATTGGCCCTCCTGATTTTCTGCCAGCTCACCCAGGGTATGATTTCTGGCTCTGCTATTGGTTGGTTCAGCAAAAACACTAGATCCCCCCTATTCAAATCTGGCCTTCGATTCCAAAGCCAGGCCTTGTTTTTAAGTCTCCCAGGTAGTTAGCTTAAAAATTTCTGCCTCTAATTGGCCAGGCTTCACAACTGGCTCTCAGGCAAAGGAAAGCTGGAAAAACAGCAGTGCTCAGCCCTTAAGGACTGTGATTTGAAAAGCCCTGCATTGGATCATTATCACTATGCCTTAATATAGGCTCGACTGATCCCCCAAACTCTTTATCACATACATTTGTGCTGAAATAATGATAAAAAATATCCATCATGTACTGTGCTATGTTGATTGACTATACACAATTTACTGTAGTTTTGAACAATTTTTTTCAAGCATCAGTTTTTCTAGTTAAAAGTTACAAAACAGATGCGGCTGTTTTTATTCTGCACTCGCTTTTTACTGCTCTTCCTGGTAAAAGAACTGTCACTTCTGTAAATCACAGAACACAAAAGATGTACTCTTTCACACTGTACTGTAATGAAAGAACTTCTAAATGTTGCACTGAAAGAAAAAAAAATCATGCATAACATGACAATTTCTTTCAGCTAAAGTAGTCTTGGAAAAGGTTTGTCTCATATAGCATTAAAGAGCAGCTGGCTACAAGCCTCTTGATTCTTTGTGATTCATCGTTTAGAGTTAAGGATTTTAATGTGAAGTGGCCAAGGTGAAAGCCATGTTAATTAACAGAACAAAGCCTGAAGCTAGCACATGAAATGCATTATAGAATTCTGCACCTTGAAATTTACAGGGAAGCTAAGACTTTAAAACATTTTGAGCTGTGACTGTCGTTGCTACTACTTATTTGACCTTGAAAAGCATGTGCAAGAAAAAAATCAATTCAGAGCCCTGTCTGCACAAAAACATGCACATTCGCATTTCTTCTGAAATAGTTGTAGAAAAGTCATAAAAAACTAATTGTCACTGTGATGTTCTGTGCAGACTTGTGTCGAAAAGCAACACTGCCACAAACTGCAAAAATAACCAAAATATTAATGGAAATATCTCTGCATATGTCCTTGTACTGTAGAAGTCCTACATTTTTCTCAGTACATCATTCCAGTTCACTCCTAACACAAAACCCAAATAATTACAGATGAATTCAGTCATACAACAGCACGTAAGGGAACAGAATGTACTTTGTGTTACTGTTGTTCTGTGATTTATCTGAAAGAAAAAAAAAGAAACATTTATATAATGGAAAGAGACGGCAGACATTGAAAAGAGAACAAGTGTAATGTTTGCTCCTACGACATACCCATAAGCTCATTTTGCAAAATGTATGACTGGGAAAATTTTCAGGTGCTGCTGTATGATCACATGGGAGAAACATACAGCTCTATTTACAATATTCTGTGAGACATCTTTTCAGACTTTTCAGTCTTTTCTGGTTAACACAAGGACATGAACTCTTACATAAATCTGTGAAATTCTTCACTGACCCTCAGCTTTGTTATTCCCAACATGACGCCAATCCAGCTTTTGCTGGAGCTCAAAAGACCAAGTACAAAAAAGAGAGCGGATGGCATTGACAGAGGTGAATATGGAAATCTCAGCGACAGGGCTGCCTTAGTCCCCAGAATTTAGCCTCTGTTTCTCAAATTATATCAGAAAAAAAAGTGAACTACCATCACCGCAGCGAAAGTGCTTGTTTTCTTTGTGCTAGGTTTTGGTCTTTTCTAAAAATGTACATGGTGCAAGTCAGTTGCTCAGGAATAATTCTCAACAAATAAATGCATTCATAATTACATATACTAGGGCTGCTTGATTATAGGGAAAATCAAAATCATGATTATTTTAGTCACTAATAAAATCACAATTGTTTAACCTGATTACTCGTTCACCTTTGAAATATGCATTTATTGAACTTTTAAAAAATGTCTCTTTTTAACAGTGGATTTCCTTGAACTTGAATATGATTCAACTAAGAGGCTAAAAAAGAGGCTGGAAAGGGGTGTGCTGGATTTATAACACGTGACAAAATAGAAGCAAAATTGCAAAACAAAATACAGCACAATAATTATTTTATCTTGTGTATTTTGTTTTGATAATCGTTGGAAGCCAAAATTGTAACTGAAATTAAAATTAAGTTATTGGCCCACCCCTAATACAAACAAACACACATACACACATATAAAAATAAATATGCCCTATTTGGTTTAGTTATAAATGACGTACACTGGGTCACTGAGCAGTATTGTTACCTCACCCCTCCTGGGCTGTGGACCTAATTCCCACCCCAGGTGTGTGTGAGGTGTACGTATGCATGTCCACTCTGTCTTCGTACAGGTTTTCACCAAATGCTCTAGTTTCCTCCCATAGTCCAAAAACATATAATTAGGTGCATCTGTGTGTGTGTGTGTGTGTGTGCTCTGCAATGGACATATCCATAATTTGGATTTATTACTAAAAAATTAAAAAAAGAACTTTTGCTAGTTTATTTTACATACATACAAGTGCGTAACTTTGGTTTGAACATGGGGAAAGTTGAGGTATCTACTCATTTAGGGGGAGACATGATTGTTGGGGGGGCTGTGTTGGCTGATTTTGATTATTGGGAGGGTTAGAAGCCCCCCACCCTCCCATAAGTTATTCCCTTGTATATATAGCTTAATAAATTAATAGAAACATACTTTAATAAATTAATAAAGTTTATCATTATAATGCTACAAGCAGTGTCTCTTGTAAGGATAGAATGAGAACTGTCACAATGACTTGATTAAACCCAATTACTCAATTATCATCATCATTATTTTTTAAAAGCATTGATTACAATTTGGCTTCCTGATTACTCAGCAACAAGGAGCAAGGAAAACTGAACATAATGGATGAGGGCCTTTAAAGGGGGTCCAAAAGAAAGCGAAAGCTTCAGATGTGTGGAACAGCTTCACATTAAAAGTTAATTAAAATGAAGTCATCGCAGACCCTAACCTTCTACTACACGCATGACAGCTTTAAATGCTAAAATGCTAAAAATTATTCTACTACAATTCTGAGCTCATTTAGTATCACTTTTGTGATAAAAGTGAATTTATGTGACCCCTCCCCCACACCCCTATATATTTTGGTGCTTCAGGTAAATACTGTGCCACTAGGGTAGTAAACCAACAGCATAAATACAGTGCAACAACATCTTAAATGAAGACACAGATATCTAATAATATGATTGGAGCCATAAAGAACTATAAGCTATGTGCCATTTAGCCTTTTGGAGTAGCCTATCCTATTTTTTGTCGTAACATTGACTTTGATTATTGAGCTTAATTTAGTTTCTATGATGTATCTCAAAATAATCACCACTAAAATGAAGTGTAGCCCCACTGCTTAGCCGCATCAGCTTACACAGCATAATATGGTGCATAACACCCATATTATGTTATAAAATGTGTTTTTATCTACCTACACAGTCTGTCAAATAAAGGGATGGTGTCGCCATTGGTGGAGTTGTGCTAATGGACACAAAGTGCCGACACATCGCTTGTTTTTTGCTCAATATCATCTCTATGGAATCGAACATATTTCCATATAGCAGAAGACAAATTTCTTTGGTGACCAGTTTTTGTTCACTTCTCTCCTCCTCACTCATTTTTGCTAAATTTCTCAGAAATGCACCACAGTCTACAGTATGAGTGAGTCTGACAGCAAAAATTGAAAATGATTATGACTGGCTCAGAGAACGCATGCAGAGCTCATGCAAAAGCAGCAGTAGTATGCTTTGCACTTATGTTTGTTAACATATACCAGATAATCTTGAAAAGGAATTACCATTAGAACTTGTTTTTGTTTCCTATGACAGAGAAAAAACGTTTTCTATAAC
This sequence comes from Mormyrus proboscirostris, assembly GCA_026779585.1. NCBI lineage: Eukaryota > Metazoa > Chordata > Actinopteri > Osteoglossiformes > Mormyridae > Mormyrus > Mormyrus proboscirostris. The sequence continues at coordinate 26,518,733 of JAODKF010000116.1, read as the reverse complement.
CTATTGTCTTAACCCAGCTGCCTATTACGGTTGTGATGTACAGATGTGAGAACTGCATGTGCATGACATATGATGTCTATATTAACGCTACACATTGTGCCTGCCTAGTAATGAGGCACACGGTGGCACAATGGTTAAAATTGTTACCGCAAACTAACATTTTGCACTTGTGTGAATCCTCTGGTTCTATTGGCAGTCTGAAAACATGCAAATGAAGTACATTAGAGTGCCTAAATTACCACGGCTGTGTCCCAATTCAGGGGCTGCAGCCTTTTAAAGCTGCATTTACTGAATGTGTTGCAGTGGCACAACAAGGCTGTCTTATAGTGAAGGCAAACCTGTTCAAAACCTATTGCGTGGACCTTCAAAGGACACAAAGGTGTAAAGGCTATGCAAATTGTGTCATTCAAAGGATGCAGCCCCTGAACTGGGACACAGCCATGGTCAATGTCTGAGTTTCTCCAAGTAAGTGTGAATCCTGCGATGGGCTGGTACACCATCCAGGCTTGGTTCCTGCCTTGTGCTATATATCATATAAGCAATTACTCAAATAATACGGTCTTTTCATTCCAAGCCTCATAAACCCTAAAAAAGCCTTCCCCTTTCTCTGGTAGAAATTCCATTACCACAACAGACAGGCAGATAGTAATTTAATTCTTCAGTTTAAAAATCATTTTTTGGTTTGCTGTTCTTGTAATTAAAGACTGACAGTAAGTTTGCTTCTGTGTGACTTTTTCCCAGCAGGGTTCACTCTGAATTAACACAATGACGGGAAATGAGCGTGTGATGAACTCCTTCAGCCCGTTCATACATGGTCTGTCATGGTTTGCGTCTCTGGTGCTGGGCCAGGCATTCTACAAGCCTCTATTTAAAATGAAAGATAACATTTTTAACTCAACATTGGATTGTAGGATGCATAGATAATCCTTTTTGAATTACTATCTCATTCTTAAGTGACATGGATTCAGCCATGTTTCTATTAGTGCAGAGATCCGTCGCATCAAATAAAGCACTTCTTCTTTCTCCTTAAGCTGTATCAACAAATGAGAGGACTGCATTACACCACATAACAGGAAGAGGGGGCAGAGAAACAGGTGTTATAATAAAGAGCAGATGAGGTTTAAACTGCTAGACATCCAAGAGGCTTTATTCCAACATCCGAAGTACATTCCCAGATTGTCTTAGGATACAAGTTGAAAGAATGAAACAACTGAAAATCATATATAACCTCAAAGACCAGTGATGCATTCTAAGTAATGCACATGTCATCGAATCATAATCTCTGATAATTAGAAGGGATTAATTGGAAAGTGGCTAGGAGCTCCGTGCAAATTTAGGCACTGAGAACTGAGGAGTGTGTCTAGCAACAGAAGATCGACCAGTTAAAGGGTGCCTTCTTAAATTCACAAGCAGATACAAAATATTGTCTTTCCACTAAACTGCCTCAGGAATTCCAATTCCCCACGGCAGTCCTTCAGTATCAAAAGATGCCATGCAGCATCCTCACAGTGCCTCATTACAGATCCCCAGAAAACTATTCCACTGAAATTGTCTAAGAAGGACTTTCCAGAGTTCTCATTTCATTTTTAATTAATCATAAAAACATCCAGAATACTATTTAAATTCACTATGCCACAGAAATGTGTTTTAAGATGGCAAGAGCACATCAGCAATATCTCCTGACTACTGGCATGGAGCAGTAACAAACTAGGAGACCACTGTTTTCTGGTCAAGCAAGTCAGTCAATAACGATTATGTGAGTTCAGCAAGAATGTGAAGAATAACTGTCATGATCCGCTCCGTCCGATCCTCCCGTGTGCCACGCCCACCTCATTTCCTCGTGTGATACCCTGATTGTGATCACCTGTGTCCTGTTAATCCCTGACTGGTCTGTGTACTTAGTCCGTGTCTTTCCCCAGTACGAGAGATCAGTCATTGGTTTTGTTATGGTTGTTCGTGCCTGTCTGCCTGTCTCCGAACAATAAACCCCGATTCCCTGTACGTTCCGGCTCTGCTCGTCTCCTTGCCCGCTCGCCTGGCCACCGACCGTGACAGAACCAATGACTGATCTCTCGTACTGGGGAAAGACGGGGACTAAATACACAGACTAGTCAGGGATTAACAGGACACAGGTGACCACAATCAGGGTATCACACGAGGAAATGAGGTGGGCGTGGCACACGGGAGGATCGGACGGAGCGGATCATGACAATAACAGTCTATCAATCAAAAAACTACAAATAGCTCATTGTAGAACAGACATTCATACATGTTAAGGAAATTGTGACAAACTATAAAAATACATCCATCCATTTTCTAACTGCTTATCCTGCTTAGGATTGTGAGGGCAGCATTGGGTAGTCAGGGCTCCTGATCCTGTCCCAAGCAGCATTGGGTAGTCAGGGCTCTAGAGACTGTCCCAGGCAAGAATTACCTTTATTCTTGAAAGGTCAAGGCCCTAATGAAGGGCTCTAGTAGCTCAACAAGTAGAACATTTTGCAAAGGTTTTGGGTTCAAATGCTCCCTCTTTCCCTCTGTTGTGAGTCACTTTGGATCCCATAGAAGTGTCAGATAAATGTAATAATCCCAAAAGTAATTTTTTCTAAATAAAACAGAAATAGGTATGTTGTAGTTATAGGCTGCTAGGACTCCACCATAAGGTTAAATTCAGAGGCCACACCAAAACCGGTTTGAACTTGTAACCCTGAAGCATTTACTTTTATATTATTGCATTCATGCTGTGTTTCCTAAGGTTCTACCAGATTAAATGCATCACATACAACTGAAATTTGTGAATGTATAAGAAGTTTTCAAAGCAGGCATCTTGAATTAAATTCAAATGTTGTTTACAAAGATAAATCAGAACATTGTTTCGCTAATCCTCCTCTAGGTCCAATAAAATTTGACACATCTATGCATTTATGTTTAAATAAGATTTATTCTTTGAATCTGGAGATCAGTGGGCATTTTAAAATATTTTGTAGATTTTCCACCTTAAATTTGGTCATAAATTGTGGCCTACAATGATATATAGAGGAGGTATGACAAAAAATGAAGCAGAGTTTGGTACTTCTATTTTTGGTCAAAAATGCAATATTCAGGTGTGAAAAACATATTACACCCTCAGGAAACGCAACCCAAATAAAAAGTGAACTGAATAATGGTGTAAACACTGACTACATTTTGGACCTTATCCACAGATTAAAGTTGGCAGGAGAACAAAATCAAAATAAATTTGAGAAAAGTCAATACCTGTCTAAAATGGATTACAGTCACGTTGGAGGTATGATGTAGACATCCATGGTCAGAGGTATATGACCACATGAAAATTCTAAACTATAGTAAATCTCTTTAAAAATCTCAAAAAGCTCTGAAACTGGTCAGGAAGTAAAAATGATTTCAAGAACGTAGAATCCACAGGCCTCGCCTTTTCCTAAGGACATGACCAAATGATCAGAAAGATATTTTGTACTGCATAGAAATTGGATGTAGTGGACAGTAAGCTCAAAGCCATTGGCCACTTAGAAAAACATGAATATTCTGCTTTAGTTTCCTGAAACTATTTGCAAGTTCTGCAACTGTGTTTGACAAACAGATGGATGAAAAGTGAAACTGCTTGGCAGAAATGACGCAAAACCAAACACAAATGTCAAAGGCCATTGTGCTTTTCTGTTACAGTATAAGATGAAGTTAAAGCACTGCTGGCATATGTAGCAAGACAATGATCTGAAACACATTAGCAAGTGTATAATAGTGTTGTAGTCAAGACCGCCTAAACCAAAACCAAGACATTGCTGAGACCGGAGGGTATCAAGACCATGACACTGCAGAGACTTGAGGGTACCAAGACCAAGACACCCTAAGGAGAGACCAAGACCAAGGCTGGTTGAGACCAAGTCCAAGACCGAAAACAAACTAGGGCCAGAATTGACATCACGTGTTTTTTTCTTTGCTCTTTTGACTTTAATAAATAATGATATTTTTCTGTGAGGATACGCTGTTTTCTCTTTTTTTCCCCATCCCATTGAGACCGCTATGTCCGAGACCAAAACAAGACCGAGACCAAACAGAGTCGAGACCAAGACAAGACCGAGACCACATAAAACTGGTGACCAGTCTCGAGAACTATAGCACTAGTGTACAATAGCTGAAAAGAAAACTAGTTTCTCAATTAGCTAATGGTAACTAAACCCTACCGAGGAATTGTAGGAAAACCTGCAATTAGCACTTTGTGTTTGCAAACGCAAAGTAGTCACTGAACTCAAGCAGTCTTTCACAGGGACGGGATTAAAATCCAACCATTGTGCAGTCAGAGGGTGATGAATAAATCCATAATGTGTCTGGTTGCATTTATTGCTGGTGATATGATCAATTATTGGTTTTTGACACTGTGACATTAGGGGCCATATTTTAACGATCTAAAGCAGAAGGTCCGAAGTGCATGGCACAAATTCAAGGCATGGCCAAATCCACTTTTTGCTAGCTTGATGGCAGAAAATCGGTTGCTGTACCAAATGCATGGCTCAAAAGGGTTGTATATGGTCTCATAAATATTTATTAGTGTGTTCGGGGCATAACATGCTATAAACCAATCAGAGTGTAATCTCTCATTCCCTTTAAAAGCCAAGTGCACATGTACCTTGGTGGATTGGTATTATATGGCAGATTTGTCAGTTAGCAGAAAAGAACACTTCTTTGCAGAGGAAACTGATCTGTTCCTGTGTAGCGGAGTTAATTAATACTTTATTGAACTTCTATAAAACTTTCTCATTTATTCTTCTTATTATTGTTATTATTATTTTAGTGAACAATTAAGTTTTGTGCATATAAATTGTGGTTATATTATTATGAGTAATATTAATTATCGGAGGGCATTTGTTTCATTGGCAAATATGTTAAAGGTTCCTTTTGCATATTGTTGCGGGTGGGGGACTTTAGTGAGCAGCGCACCTTAAGCCACCTCGCTAATTCCCGGGCAGAAGATGCTCGGGAATTGAGCTGGTATGATGTGTTTTTTTCTTTGCTCTTTTGGCTTTAAAATTAATTTGTAATTGTACAACTTTGTTTTCATTTTACTTTATAAAGATGTAATTTTTGTAACATTTAACTCATGATTCATGGGAAGATGGTGGCGCAGGAGGTAGTGCTAGTGTTTGGCAACCGGAGGGTTGCAGGTTCGAGCCCTGATTCCTCCTGACCCCATCAAAGTGTCCTTGAGCAAGACACTGAACCCCTAATTGCTCCCGGTGAGCAGGTTGGCACCTTGCATGGTAGCCTCTGCCACCGATGGGTGAATGTGAGGCATGTATTGTAAAGCACCTTGAGAAAAAGCGCCATATAAATGTAAATGCAGTCCATTTATGATTCATGTTTTATTGTAAAAGTACTTGTTTGGAAAGTTGGTAAATGTGCATTTTCTTTTTTTTGTTCGGCTGTTGCGGCCTGATTAGAAAGAGATAGCACACGTTGTTTTGGACTGGATGTTACAGGTTGGGTCCCCTTCTCTTTTCTTTTATTGATATTAAAAATGGTCTAATCGGATAATTATAATGTTAAACAATGTTGTCTTAAAGATATCTACAACTTTATTCTATCATTTTGTTCATCTTGTGTTTTACTCTTTATAATATATTGTTATTCTGGTTTATAATTTTTGTTGTCTCTTTAAAATGTATGGGCAGAAGCTGCTCGGGAATTCAGCTGAAAGAGAGAGTTGTTTAGGAGTGCGCTCATCGTGCTGTATGTTATAGTAAACCATTGTTGCTGAGACGCACCTGATGTGGCTGTGATCCTTTCACAACCGTCTGACTGCCGCTAAATAAACTGGTGCCGTGACTCGGATCCAGATAAGACAGTTCTGTGCGCTTTATTGGACATGGGTTCAATGGCATGTACCCTGAATGAAAAAGCAGAGCAGGAACTCAGAAGTGCAGGTTAAGTGACACTCCCAGTGATATTGGCTGTGGGGATTTCCAAGTTAAGCCTAAATGTGTACATCATCTGAAGATGGAAGTGTATGGACATACATTTCTCATGCCTGTTCTGGTTGTCCCTGGCCAAAAAGATCAGTTGATACAGGGGACGAATGTTATGAAACACCTTCTAATACAGTTTAAACAGACACCTCAGTATTGGCGGGTTCTAAGCAAGCCTGAGTCATCTGAAGCCCCTGAGGTAGCTCAGTTCCTCAATATCCTGTCTGGCATTCACAGGTGGAGGGGTGACAAAATTCCTGATGTTATTGGGACTGTCAAATTGTCCCAGGCTGTAACTCTCCTCCCTAGACAGGAGCATCTTCTATGGGGAAAGTTACCTGTAGACTCGCCACTCTCTGAGGGTAGCGCCATCTTCATTGGGCCTGCGAAAGCGCAGGCTCATAACAAAAACATCATAGTCTGTAGGACTCTAATCTCCATGAGTAGTGATTGGTGGGTCCCACTCAGAATCCTAAATACTTGAGATGCAACACCAAAGTTGCAGAAGCGACACCCTGTATTGCTGTTGAGGATCTTGACATCACTCCTGGAGCAGTGTGTGATCCAATTAAAGTAGAAAACCAAGCTGCATGAGGGTGGATCTAATGTGTCAATGCCACCACATTCCAGTTTCCATGATAGCCTGCATGTACTTGGATTGGGTGACCTGGACATCAAGTCCTGTGAAGTGTCGCATTTCTGGAAGACTCAGTCCAAAAACTTGTCCAAAAATATGAAGATGTATTTTCAAAGGGTAAACTTGACTGTGGGTTAGCCAGAGATTTTGCTTATCGCATCCATCTGTCAGACGAGCGTCCTTTTAGACTCCCATACCGCCGTGTCCCACCAAGCCAGTATCACAAACTACGACAAGTGCTTACAGAAATGGAGGAGTTGGATATCATTCGCAAAACAAACAGTGAATGGGCCTCCCCATTGGTACTTGTGTGGAAAAAGAATGGCGAGCTTAGTATCTGGGTGGACTATCGCTGGCTAAATGCTCGAACAATAAAGGATGCCCACCCCTTGCCACAACAATCTGATTGCTTGGCAGCCTTCAGTGGCAATGCCATCTTTAGTGCCATGGACCTTACATCTGGGTTCTATAACCTGGCTATGGCAGAAGAGGATAAGAGGTTAACAGCCTTCACCACTCCTATGGGACTCTGAGTTAAACAGGATTCCTCAGGGCCTCTGCAATGATGGGTATATTTGGTGACCGGAATTTCCTAACTTTGCTTTGCTATTTGATGTTTTAGTGTATGTGCCTGACGAAGCAGATGCTCTTAGGAGATTGGAAGAGGTTCTGAAAAGGCTACAGGCTCATGGATGGAAACTGGCCCCCAAGAAGTGCCAGCTCCTCAGGAGAAGTGTAAGGCTTTTAGGGCACATCATAGATGAGAATGGAGTTTCGACTGATCCAGACAAGGTCAAGGCTATTAGTGGTATAACAGTAGCTGATCCCATGATGGAAGATGACGTCACGCCGTCTCAGAAGAAAATAAAATCTTTCCTTGGGATGGTCATGTATTATCAACAGTTTATACCTGATTGTTCTAGTATAGCAAAACCTCTTTTTACACTGACTGCCACTCCAAGGCAAAAGCCAGGTGATATGAAAGGTGCTGCTGTGTTTCGCAAACTCCATGCAAGTGACTGGAAGGAGGAACAGTCAACTTCATTTAATTGGCTAAAAGAACCACTCTTGCACTCTGCTGAGCTTGTCCATCCTGACTTTAGCCAACCATTTCTGTCAACAGATGCCTCTCTGGACACGTTAGGTACAGTTCTTTCTCAGCTCCAGGAGGGTGAAAGCAGGGCACGGTTTATTGCATTTGCCAGCAAAACACTAACTCGTGCCCAGTGTAAATACCTAGCACACTGGCTAGAGTTTTTGCCGTTAAAATGGTCTATGAGTGACAAATTTAACCATTGGCTAAAAGGACACAAATTTACTGTCTGGATAGACGATAACCCACTAACCTACATACTCACCAAGCCTAAACTTGACGCATGTGAGCAGAGGTGGGTAGCTAAGCTGTCGCCATATAATTTCAGCATAAAATACATTCCCGGTAATAGGAATGTGGTTGCTGATGCTTTGAGTAGACAGCCTTTTGTCTGCAGTTGTGTAAGTCAGAGACTTATGAAGGAGCCCTATGGAATATTACTGAAGGAGTCTCAACAAATTGGTGAAAATGCAGTCCAAGATGTTTTCAGGCTTAACGCTAACCTTCAAAGCGTGGAATGTTTGCCTCTTGGAGATGGCTTGGAGTGTTGCTCAATGAGTGAATGTGAAGTGTCAGCTATTCTAAAGGGTCATGCTGAGTGGAACCAAGGGTCAAAGCAGAGAGCAGTCAATTGGCTAGTTCAAGCTTACACTACCTGGAATAAGTGCCTTACCCATGTATTTGCTTCAGGAACTTCAGTATGAGCAAATAAGACACTACCTTGTCCCAAATTATTACCTTCATAGCTAGAGGAAGACGACCATCACGCCGTGAAAGTGTCAAGTTACATCATAAAGCACTAAAAACTCTCAAATAATGGGACAAGTTGAAGATGCTGGATGGAGTCCTGTATAGGGTTTGCAAAGATCCACTAACTGGGAAGAAACACCATCAATATGCGGCTCCCTTGAGCATGACTCATTCCATCCTGAAAGCCATCCAAGATGAGGCTAGTCACCAGGGCCAATGTAAGACTCTGCATCTGGCTCGGCAGCGGTTTTACTGGGAGAACATGGAGCATGATGTCCGCGAATATGTCAGGTGCTGCAAGCAGTGTGTAGTGAGTAAAACACCTGAGCCTGAAGGAAGAGCTCCACTAGAGAGTGTCAAGACAACAAGCCCTCTAGAATTGGTATGTCTGGACTTCTGGTCAGCAGAGGACTCCAAAGGTAGGAGCATCGATGTATTAGTCATAACAGATCACTTCACTAGAATGGCTCATGCTTTCCAGTGCTCTGATCAATCAGTAAAGCAAGTTGCACTTCAGTTGTGGGATAGATACTTCTGTGTTTAGGAATTTCCACAAAGGATCCATACTGACCAGGGTGCAAACTTTGAAAGCCAGCTGTTTCAGGAGATGTTGAATATGGCTGGTGTGGAAAAACCAGAACGACAGCGTACCACACAATGGGTAATGGTCATGTTGAGAGGTTTAATCGGACTCTCGTGAACATAAGGGCATTACCTCCCAGAGCTTAACAGAAATGGCCACGGATGCTGCAGACACTAACTTTTGTCTATAATTCCACAGCTCACGAATCTATTGGCTACGCCCCTTTTTATCTAATGTTTGGAAGAGTTCCGAGGCTACCTGTGGATGTTATGTTCCATAATGTGGTGAGGGACAATGACGTCACAACCTTTGACAGCTATGTAAAAAGAATCAGGGACAATCTTAAGGAAGCTCTTATGACTGCATAGGTCAATGCAGATTGCAGTCGGTGGCGTCAGGCTGACCTGTACAATAGGAGAACCAAAGGCAGAGACATTGAAGAAGGAGATCAGGTTCTTCTGGCTAATAAGGGTGAGCGGGGATGCCGCTGATAAATGGGAGTCTGTCCTAAATATCGTGGTAAATTGGGACTCCAGGACTCACACCTTTCGCATCAGGAATGCTAGTACTGGGCAAGAGAAGGTTGTTCACAAGAACATGCTTTTGCAAAAGGCCAACTTTCTGCCAATTGAGATGAATGATGGTGTGGGATTCTCCTTTGACAGTTACTCTGAGATAAGCAACGCGCTGAATGGATTAATCAGATTGGCGGTTGTGGAGGGATCTGAGTGCAACAAGGCTCAGCGTACAGCTAGTTAGGTAGAGGGAACTATGCCTGCTGACAAGCCAGGAATCTGAGAGCAGAATTGTTAGAATTGTTAGCTCGTTAGTCACCAGTTACGTGGTTAGCCGTATTAGGACCAGAGTAGGTCGGGTGATTAAACTGGTTAATAGGTTGATACAGAACATGACCCAGAATAGCACATGGCTAGAAAAGGTGGCTGGTTCATCTGCAAAATCCTTAACTTTAAAGTAACTCTTAGTCAATGTGAAAAATGCCTCATTTTCTTTGTCATAGCCTGATGGTTTTAATGTCATTGTTTTATTGTTATATTTTTGTGGCATTTTCTCTCTCTTTGGGGATGGTAATAGCAAATTCAGTATAATTTTAGTATAAGGGAGTGTTCATGGCACTTTCTTTTGCGGGTGAACATTAGGGGCCTGGCCAGTCCTACACAGTCACTTTTCTTGAGTGGAAGTATGTTATAACGCTCAATTTGTATGCACTGAGAAGAATGACCTTGCTTGTGCTTTCCCCACTCGGTCACTTACCCCATCTGTGAAAGTTTGAGAAGTTCAGGGGGGAGTATGTAGCCGAGTTAATTAATACTTTATTGAACTCTGTAAAACTTTTTCATTTATTCTTATTATTGTTATTACTTTAGTGAACAATTTAGTTTTATGCATATAAATTACCTTTATATTTTTACGAGTACATTTACATTTACAGCATTTGGCAGACGCCCTTAGCCAGAGCGACTTAAGACTCTGCTATAAATTTTCCTCGATACTAGCTCAGTCGAACCAAGGCTATGAATACCCGCGATCTAACACTC
>JAODKF010000116.1:26485195-26503810 GCA_026779585.1 Mormyrus proboscirostris | reverse complement strand
AGGTATCTTATGACTTATGAGATTTTGGTCATATCACACAGCACTACTGAGCACTGACCAGTTTGAACTTCTAATCCTCTAAACCAACTTTGTTGTTGATTCAATGCAATCAGGTTAACTAGAGCTGTGCCTGTTCATGTTCCATCACTAACTATGACTCGGGCTTCGGTGACATAATTAAATTCCACCATAATAAAAAAAAATTCATAAAATCATCTTGCTCCCCACAGTTTGTGAACCAGTAATCTATACAAGGTTCCTGGGACTTTTGAAAAAGATCTATACTTTCAAATTTCATGCATTGACAACATGGCTTCTGAAGCCTCCCTTTATAACCTCTGCTGCCCCCTACTGCTGCCGCTTCAATTTTGGGCCAATTTATCTCTAGTGTAGATTTCCCATCTACATAGTGTATCTATGAAGTGGTAATAACATCCATCTAATCACACTCACATAGTCAAATGTTGTCTCCAGTCACCCTTCCCTTTATTGTCTTTACAGGTAAGTGATGTTATTTCCATTTCGGGGCAATTCGATTCAATATTTCATCAGTTCCAGACTGTCACGCATAAAATGACTCAGCAAAGTTTGAAAAAGATCCATCAAATACTTGTTACCGCCTTAACAAGACAGTGTCCTGGGAATACAATGAATATTGGCAGTACTAAATATGACTGTCCAATCTGTGTGTTTGTGGTTGATCACATCACTCTGGAATCACCCTGTTCACAACCTGTGTGATTTGGCAGAAGAGCTTACACTTTTAAGCACAGCATACTAATCAAATGCTTATTTTCTTTTGCACATCCTGGTAGCTATAGAGGAATGCACATATCTCACATCAGGTTTTTCGTGACCATCTTCCTTATCTCTACCATCTACCCTTCTACACCACATGGCAGAGAATGTCATACTACAAAAAAATACTAAAAGGCAAATAAAATTCTTCAAGAATCTGTTACAATTGATTGAAATGTCAATCTAATATGAGTGCAAATATATATTTTTAAACATGCATTCTTACATACATAAAACTTAAAATATAGAAATAAGTTTGCTATATACATTTATTCAAAAATACATGACAGCAGTTTAACTCTGATTTTAAATTATTCCATTTGTCTGCACATCATGGATATTTGGATAAACCTATCGTTAATTAAATTATTCAAGTCCCGTTCCTGGTGGTTCACTGTACAGTAAATGCAGGATTTCGTTCTCACTCAATTTTTATTTTAAAATGAATCAGATCCTTCATTTTATGTTGAACAGGATATATAGTAAGTATAAGGACAATTCTGCTGGCACAGGGATTATTACTGTGAAAGTTTTGGTCACTGTTCCACACCTTGAATTAATAACACTTTTGAAGCTGAAAAAGATGTGCAAGTCAAGAATCATTTGAAAATTAACTTTGTGTAGCTCAAAAAAAAAAGAAAAACAAAAGACAATCTGGAAATGAAAATGGTGGCTTTATTTATAATATCAAAATATTATAACAAGTAATTTATATAATTAATATGAACATTTAATTAACCATAAAATTCAGATATTTCTTGACTGATTCAAATGTAGTTATGAGTGAATTATTACTTTATGAACAGATTAACTGCTCAATAAAGACTAAAGAGTTAAGAGCTAAGAAGGAATTTCCAGCCTGAGCAGTAAGCAGTAACATTGCCAAAGATTTTAACCTCACAGAGACCAATCAATTCCTGATAGTTTCAAAATAATAAGCGACCAACACTGCATTAATAGAATCCATTAATCTCTGCTACAGTGTGTCACGGTTCGTGGTAACCAAGCAGGCAAGGAGACGAACGGACCCGGACGGTCAGGGAAAACGGGGTTTAATAGGAAAACACAGCGGACAGGCACGAACATTAGCAGACAATACAATGACGGATCTGACATACTGGGGAAAGACGCAGACTAAATACACAGCTAAGCAGGGGTTAACAGGACACAGGTGAGCACAATCGGGCAGGAACACAAGGTAATGAGGTGGGCGTGGCACACGGGAGGATCGAACGGAGCGGATCATGACACAGTGGAGCTATTTAATTATTTTAATATTTGCCATGAATTACTGAGTATACATGCATAAATACATACACTCATGGCCTGCCAAGGCCAGATCATTTGCCCCATGATTTGACAAAATCCCTTTGCTCAAATATGTTCATTCCCCTGTTCACACAATTGCTTAATTTGTCTTACAAATATAAAAGATAAATGGTATAGCTCTTGTTTGCTATTTACCTACTGAAAATGCAATGAAATTTGCATAGTGAATTTGCTTACAGTTTCCAATGAATTCTATTAGAAAAATGTGGATAATGTAGGCTGACTGTATGACTCAAAGGGCTGGAGCTCTGCAAAATTTAGAAACTAAAAACTGGAAAATGGGAACAATTATGAGACTGAATATAAAATGGGATACTATTATTATATAACTCAGAATGTTAACAATACACATTAAGCTGTGACATAAAATAAAGGGTAGTAAGTTATTCTGTGCTCACATTTTTGTTCCCCAAATCCAGAAATAAAGGTAACCTTTGATAAAAGACCCTTTCCTTGCAGGCTACCTGAGGTTGGTGAATGTGGAAGAAATGATGGAAACGCCAAGCATAATTATTGTATATCACCCATAACCTGAATGAAAGATATTTTGTTGAGTATGAGTTTAAAATGACATGAGACAGATTCTGCTTCACAAAAAATAATTATGGTATTTTAGTGCATTAAAATACATTTGGAACTAACAGTAGGGAAATAAGAGAGAAGGGAGGCCAGAAAATAGAGGATGACTCAGATGGAGAACCGACAGATGGAACTGGAGATTCTGATGGATTAGATTAATTTAGTGAATTTAATTAAGACACTTCACATAGCATGTACTCTATACTCTACATTGTTTCCTCTATATTAATCCCCACCACCACTTTTACAGGCTCTTTCCAGAGATGAACAGATTTCAGTACATGCACAGTTTAATAAAGAAGAGAAGGAAAAAATGCAGTAGAAATTTTCCTAATTGTTGGAAATGCTTGGTGAGGATAGTTTAACTGGTCCAAAGTCCTGCAGTTGGAATACAGGGGTCAGATCAAAGTGATTTACATACAGTATACTATTTGTAATTCATAAAACACAATTTTGAAAATATGGCATTAAGAGAATGTAACTTCCAAATAATCTGTCACTTATGACTACAAATGTATTTATAACACATGCACTATCCTTAGTAGTAAAATAAATAAATATACATTCTGTAGCGTTTAATGTTTACAGGAGAATGACTTGCAGGTCGAATCCTCAAAAATGGGGCCACTGTGACTGGAAGGTGACCTTATAATATTAATTATTCATTCATTCAAGAGAAGCATTTAGCAAGAACATTGGTTATATGTCATAATTTCTGAATGAGGACGGGCCTGTCAAATAGAAAGATGCACAACCAACATACAATTGCCTTCCCAGGGTTGCTGCTGTGCTTATTCAAGGACCATATGGTATGCGTTCATTCCAGCCCAGTTTCCCCTTGCCAATGACATTTTACTGAGCAACCATCACAGGGTGGAGAACTAACCACATTTGAAGTAGTACCACTGAAATGCATCTTTTTTGGCTCCAATCTTTTCAAAAGGTTTAGAGTGCTTTAGAGTTTAGAGCAAGACAGAGAACAATTCCATTCCTAACACTCAACACATGGTAACCTATATAAGAGTAAAGGAGGGCACACCAACACCTTAGAGTTTGGCTCTTTTGCTGTTGCCTTCAAGTCATCCATCAAGGTCAGAAGTCACAAGGGAGTCCACCTGCTTCCAGTAGCTGCCAAACCATTTCTCATCACCTGAGAACTTACCCAGCTGACATAGGAATTGCCCTACTGCCCTAGCCAGTTCCTTTCAAATGGCCCAGTCATCTCCACAAGCTCCTGGCACACTCTGTGCCCATTTAGCCTGTAGTCCTTTGCTCACGATCCAACTGAGTCTCAGATTTACCCGACTTCCAAACCATGAAAGTGCTTCCCTTATCCCCAGGAGTTCAAAACGATACAAAAGGCTCTTAGCAGGGCCCTGGCGCCAGGCAGCATTAAAGAGCAAAGCTTTCTAATGCACCAGTGAAAAGCACAGATGGTGAAATGCTCTTCCAAGTCAGAAGAGCTGGCGCTTTTCATGTTTCCGTTGTATTACTGGTATATTTTGCTCTGGGAGGAAAGGCAGACTGGAACACAGGAGATGAAATGCTTCTTTCCAGTCCATACTGGAGGGCTATGCTGCATGCACAAGCACTTGGCCTCCCACTCTTCATGTGATCTCCTAGGTATGGCATTTTTAATTACTCAACTCCTTCGCATGAAATCACTCCAATCACTTTATTGGACAGATCTAGTTGCTTTTGCTTACAAATTTGATAGTATATCATTCTCAGATATTTTAGATTTCACCATGACAGAGCCATATTTTAATATGTAGTGATAAGAAACCGTAAAAAATATGTGATCCCATGTGTAACTTTGGAAATCACATGAGCCCCGCAGGTCTGTTTTATATGTTACCTCACCTGATAATGCTTTCATCTGTGATCCGGTTAACGTAGCATAACGATACGTTATCAGACACAAACTTTCTCCTTATGTTGAGGTTCCTTGTTTTAGCATTAGAATGGATGGCAGAGTAGGGATGTAGCTTTTTAAAGGAGCAGGACTGTCATGATCATGAAATTTTAGTTGACGATTGTCATACAAACAGTTGCAATTAACACTATCAGCCTACTGTAGTTAGTTACCCTGATTATAGTTTAATAATGCATATACTATATACCTTATAAAGAATTGAATATTGAATACTGGAACATATAAATAAAAATTGAATTTGCCTTTTAAGCTTTGTAAACAAAACTTGTACTAGTCAGGCATGACATAAATAACAAATAAGAAGTTAAATGCCTTGAGATACACGGTGTTGTCACTACACGATTTTACGTCGCACCTCTGTACAGGCTAATCCCTACATCCTGCCATTTCACTGCAAATCATATTGTCTACATTTACAGCGAGCTATACCAGATAACTTATTGAAATTAAGGTTGTCTTGTGTAAATATAAGTGAACTAAGATAAAAATCAATTTACTGTAAAATGGTGTACCTTTAATCCAACAAGTTATCTGGCTAAGCAAGAAATCTGTCTTATTGAAACATGATACAAAGCCCTGGTGTTAATGATTCTGTTGACTTAAAAAACAATCCGTTTTCTTTGCTTGTCATTTTATGTGTGCACTCCAGTTGTCTATTTCAAGTTTTTGGATCGACACTATAGCCTAAATATCTCAAATCTGACATAAAGTTTATATTTACGTCAGTTAAAATTGCTGCTATCCAATGACATGGTATTTGGTATACTTATGCTTTGGTTCACTCTAAACTGAAAAATGAAGTTTGGCGTATTTTGTGTTTGTTTCAGCTATACTATATATATATATATATATATATATCCTGGCAGAATAAGCCATTCTAGGCTGATGGAGGTGGTAAGATGACCTCGATGTAGTGAAAAAAAATATTAATGAGATCAGGTAAATCTGTCTCATCACAATTTGAATTTGAATTTATATGCTACGGAAATTCTAACATTGAATATTTATGCATTATGATTTTTTTTGCCGCTGAATTACAGTCTTCAAATTTTCTATAATGCTGTTTCACTGCTATTTTTCCATGTTCACAAATTTACGATAAAACAAATTCAGGGTTTAAAAGATACAAATTATAACAATTTCAAGTTTCAAAAATGTCATGAAACAAAGTGGTACAGATTGGGCACCATCGTAAAATTTTCCATGAAACGTAATGCTCTGCATGAGAATGCACAGTTGTGCAAAGTACAAATAGGGCAGGTTGTGCCTCAGAAGCGCAATGAGATGATGTCATTAAACAAGCGTTAGTCAAACATTACACGGTAGAAACGATGTGGAAATAGTGATAGAAATATGACAGTTCAGTGTCATCCAGCTATTTTTATACAGATGAATGGACGATTCTAGCGATTATGCAAAAAATAATCACAGTCAGCTCAGATCAGGCAATTAAGTAATAATTGTGACAGACCTACTGTACGTAGGAGTAACACACAATTATCTTAGCCCATAACCTTGCACTAGTATCTGATGAGGCTACACATCTCCAATTTAGCCACAGAATATTCTCTTCCAATAAAAAAAAAGTAGATTAAAGGGGGTACATAGACGTACACCAGCTTCATCTGGCCAATATTTGTGGTGCTATTTATTTTTGTTCCCTCCAAAAGAACCAAGATAAACACAATCAAAGATCCCTGAATTGAATTTTCAAGAGAGATAAGAGAAGATGAATCATGGGACATGTTTCAAAGATCACTCCACTAGAAATGGAATTATTCACTGTTTTTTTTTCTGGATAAGGATGGGGATTAAGCCTAAATCTCTAATGTGGTCTCTAATGGTCTCTAATGATTGATTAGTCAGGATGACCCTCACACAGTGTTGACAGTATTGGAGATGACTGGTCATACTATAAAACAGGGAACTCTGGTATTTGCTGTCTTCAACAGTGCAGAGACCAGAACTATTTCACTGCTTAACCAATGTCCTCATGCACATCCTAACCCACAGGTGAATTCAACCTAAATATACACAAAAATCCACAAAACAACAGATTACTTTTAAGATGCAGGATCACAAACCACACTCTAAACCCCAGGCTACAAAAAAAACCCCTCCCTGGTGTTCCCAAATAATTTTGGAATCTGAATCACTACTTTAATGCATCACTGCCTAATCTTGACAATTCTGATGCTGTGTGTTGCCTTGGTTACAGACCAACACATATGGCATTTAATTAGTCTCAAAACTCGCTCATATAAAAACCATGTGCGCGTATGTTCTCGCGAGCATAACCCATCATCCACTATGGCATGCCTCTGCGCAACACTCACTTGCTCACTCAACAGGTTGAGTTTTGAGACATTGGAGGCAGGAACAGTGGCTGATTTCTCCACTTCGTTGATTGATCACTTTGAATCCTGTTTGGCTGTTTGCTTTGGAAGATGAAGACGATCACTGACCATCAATAGAGAACAACCAGTTTCACTCTCTGTCATGATGTCGGAGTAAAAAAGTCTTACACTAAGTTAACATTTTTCAGAGACCCTATTTTAATATTGCACATTCGAGGCGGTAATAAGAATCAGATGTGTGTGTATTTAATTCCACCACAGGACTGCTGGAATTTCTCGCTTCGTCTTACTGTATATAAAAGTCACTGCAGAATGAGCCATTGTACAGTAAATTTCACTGTGAACAACAAGGGATCATTCTTCCTTCCTACATCACTGAACCAGCTTAAATCATGGGAGCAGTGCTCCTCTGAAACTAGTTATATCTCGAGTTAGGGTTAGAACCAGGGCCCGCCAGGGCCTCCCCTGGCCGCCACCCGATCCACATTGCACCAAACCCCTGATATTCCCCTTGCGGGTGGTGGGCCCACCTGGGGACAGTCCCGTGTGCCTCTTTCGGGCTATGCTGACACGCCTTCTCAACAGTGCGTGGAGGTCAAAGATAGTGTGTTCCAAATACAGGGGGATCACACTTCTCAGCCTACCTGGGAAAGTCTATTCAGGGGTACTGGAGAGGAGGGTGAGATCGATAGTTGAATCTCGGATTCAGGAGGAACAATGCGGTTTACGTCCTGGCCGTGGAACACTGGACTAGCTTTATACCCTTGCGAGGGTACTGGAGGGGGCGTGGAAATTTGCCTATCCAGTCTACATGTGTTTTGTGGATTTGGAAAAGGCTTACGACCGGGTTCCTCGAGGTGGTCTGTGGGGGGTGCTTCGGGAGTATGGTCCGGGGCCCACTGTTGTGGGCGATTCGGTCCCTGTATGAACGGAGCAGAAGCTTGGTCCGCATTGCCAGTAATAAGTCGGACGTGTTCCCAGTGCGGGTTGGGTTCCGCCAGGGCTGCCCTTTGTCATCGGTCCTGTTTATAATATTTATGAACAGAATTTCTAGGCACAGCTGGGGCATTGAGGGTGTCCGGTTTGGTGGCCTCTGCTGCTTTTTGCAGACGATGTCGTCCTGTTGGCTTCCAGCGTGTTCTGGGACGGTTCGTAGCCGAGTGCGAAGCGGCGGGGATGAGAATTAGCATCTCCAAGTCTGAGACCATGGTTCTCAGCCGGAAACGGGTGGATTGCCCTCTTCGGGTCAGGGAAGACAAACTACCTCAAGTGGAGGAGTTCAAGTATCTCGGGGTCTTGTTCACCAGTGAGGTAGGCGAGATCGGGAGCTGGATAGACGAATCTGAGCAGCGTCTACAGTTTGGCAGGCGCTGAACCGCTTCGTCGTGGCTAAGAAAGAACTTCCAGAGCTTCCATTTTTCTATTTTCAGATACTATTGTGTTCAGCCAGCACATTGGCAACACAAGTTATTGGTCAAGGTTAGTCCTGTCAAATTGGCAGAGGTGGAAAACAAAGATTTTCTTTCAACCAGCCAGTTGAGTATAAAGAGTCACAAAGTAGGCCTGATAAAGCTCTCGATTTATTGGTCCATCTTCGTTCCTACCCTCACCTATGGTCATGAGCTTTGAGTAATGACCGAAAGAATGAGATCGCGAATTCAGGTGGCCGAAATGAGGTTTCTCCGCAGGGTGTCTGGGCTCTCCCTTAGGGATAGGGTGAGAAGTTTGGATATCTGGGAGAGTCTCAGAGTAGAACCACTGCTTCTTCACGTCGAAAGGAGCCAGTTGAGGTGGTTTGGACATCTGGTGCGAATGCCTCCTGGGCGGCAACCCGGAGAGGTTTTCCGTGTATGTCCTACAGGGAGGAGGCCCCGGGGCAGACCCAGGACTCGCTGGAGGGATTATATCTCTCAGCTGGCCTGGGAACGCCTCGGTGTCCCCCCCCCGAGGAGCTGGTAGAGTTAGCTGTGGAGAGGGAGGTCTGGGTACCTCTCCTGAAGCTGCTACCCCCGCAACCCAAACCCCGGACAAGCGGAAGATGATGGATGGATGGATGGATGGATGGATGGATGGATGGGTTAGAACCAACGAGAAGTTGGGTTAATATCGCACTTTCAGTGAACATTGTGAATCTGTTTAGCCTTGAGCAAAGGAGACTAAGGGGGAACATGATCCAGCTATATAAGATTCTAACAGGTCTGGATGCTGCTCAGCCAAATGACTATTTCAATATTAGTTTAAATAAACTCGTGGGAGAACATTTTAAAATGGCTGAGAAAGCACTTCACTTCAAATCACTTGAGAAAGTGTGCAGTTGGAGTACTGCTAGTGTAGTGCAAGCTAAAACCCTAGGTAACTTTAGATCAGAGCTAGATAAGATTTTAACAGCTCTGAGCTATTAGTTATAAGTTCTCCCCAAATGAGCTTGATGGGCCGAATGGCCTCCTCTCGTTTGTAAATTTCTTGTGTTCTTATATTGAAAAGGTAATGTTGTTTAAGTGCGTGACATTAATGTCTAATTTTTCTTTGGAGTGCAACATGCAAATCATGTTGTAACATGCAAAGTATTCATACATAAATGATAGTTCTCCAGCGTTTTTTAATCGCCTCTTGTACAGTCTGATGACTTCTATTATCTAATTGAAATAAAGTTCTTTATTGTATATGCAGTTACAACAAATGAAATTCTTAGCGTGTTACATCTGAATCCTGCAAACATAGGCCTACTTAAAGAGACTAAGTATAAAAATGCAAAATATAAACATATGTAACAGTACAAACATATAATATATATTATCATACAAATATTACGTTATTAAAGTATATGATTATTATATGTTATACATGAATAGCTTGGTAAATGATTGAGTCAATAAATTAATGTTGTGAACATCAGCAATATCTCCTAATGTTTTTTGTTTTCTAAGGCTATTTATTAAAATGTGTGTATATATTCAGTACTTGAAGTGGGAAAAATAGAACACCGGTACTCTAAGTAACGTTGCTGTGTTTGTCAGCCAGTATCAACTAATAATCAAGTATTACATTCTGAATCATATATGTATGAATGACTACGAAGGTGCAACATTATGTACAGTACGATCTCTGAAAGATGTTAACTTAGTGTAAGACTCCCTTGCTCTGACATCATGACACAGCGTGAAACTGGCTGTTCTCTCATCCACTGGTCAGCAGACTGAGCTGAGTATTTACAGCCCAATCATGTCTATCAACCTGCCCACTCCAACAACAATACAACCAAACTAAAACCGACTTGTTCACAGCTGTGCGCTTGGTCCTGCGTATTTTAAATGCACCTAGCTCGTTTTGTAATGTATTAGACAGATCGTGTACTACATGAATTGGTGTATGGCAGGCAACGTAGCTCGCAATTTTATGTTCTCTGCGTTTTCAGTCATCTTTAATTGTGACATCTCCGTGACTAGATGATGTCAGTACTGTAAAAGACTTTACACTAGGTACAGTATATAGCAGGATTGCCAGCTTTAGTCATCTGGCTGGCTGATGCGTGATAGCTGGCAACCCTGACGTAGTGAGACACATTGAGCTCCGATTTCGGTATTACAATATTTACAACGTACCTTACACCCATCATTAGCGACAGATGCAATCTACATTTTTAGTTCAGGGTGTTTCCCATTCCTTTCAGTACTTTCCCCACTTTGGCATGCTTTATAATTGTCAGTTTTTCAATGTCTTAATTAACAACTTCCTTCCATGAGATCCACAAGACTAATGAGAATGTCCGCCGACTCCAGTGAACCCCCCACTAATGATTTAAATTAAAACCTGCCCAATATATGCTAAAGCAGCCCAAAATTTCACTACCCTCACAAGTAAAATTTCATTTGTCAAAGGAAATCAAAAAAAGCCCAATTGGGCGGGAATCCGCCCAATCTGGCAACACTACTGGTCAGTGACTTTTTTCTTTATACTCAACTGGCTGGTTGAAAGAAAATCTTTGTCTTTCCACCTCTGCCAATTTGACAGGACTAACCTTGACCAATAACTTGTGTTGCCAATGTGCTGGCTGAAGACAATAGTATCTGAAAATAGAATAATGGAAGGTGTATTTCATTTATGACAGTGTATAACGTAATAGGACATACCCAGCAATGTTAGACTAATGGTGCTGCAGCGATTCTCCTCTTCAGCCTTCATTTATGGATTCTAATTCATTGGACTGGCACTGCAATGAAGTTACATTTTACACTTCATGAAAACCAGCAGGTACCAACTGCTATTGTGTAATAACTGCTTCATGAATACACAGAATACACAGGAAGCTCACAATCTCTTTACCCCACACACGTTACTGAAGTCTTTGAATGGCTCTGGTTTTACTTTCACTGTTTGAGTGCACATCTGGTGGTGACTCAGTTTAAAATTCAGTTTATACTAACTGCATTTTTGCTATATCCCCCTAAAATGAATCAGTGTCGCAGAAAATTCATCAGCACACATTCCCATCTTGTGGGTTGCTGGATCACTGTCAGCTGGTCGTATGCAGCCTCTCAAGCACTAGACCATTTTGCGTCATATCTCAGAACCAAACTATCAACACCTTCAGCTGAATGACATCACATTAGTTTGGCAGCTACCCTGGTCCAGGGATGACTCACAAAACATAAATCGAGATGGCATCCAGTTACTTTGGGCTGGGTGAAAAACTCAGCAGATACTGTGGCCAGACAGTCATCTTAACAGCTCAGACTAACAGAATTTAGTGTGGGCCTAACAGTGATGTCTCAGTAAAGTACTTAATATCCAGTCTCCTAGTCTGTTAGTCATAAAAATCCTATCTCATTGGTTACCAGCTTCAGAAAGATACCACTTCCTTGCTCAAAAAGCACAAATCATAAATACATGTACTGTATAAAACAAGAATAACCCACTCTATCATAAACAAGCCTACCAGTTGAGCTCAAACATATGGCAAATAGGATCAGCTGTTTTCTGACACTGAAACCATAATCAAAAGGATGAGCATGTTTAGTATGTGGAAAAGATTTTTCTATTAGGGAAACAAGGAGCAAATGACAAGTCTGTCAAAAGACCATGAAAGAGTAGAAATAAATGATCAAATAACTGATAAATATGCTCCAAAACACTGACTATTCACAGATCTGTGCTGACTCTGCTGGCAGACATGTACAAGTAGAAAAAGAAAGTACCATTGTTTCAAAATGCTAAAAATATTCTTTTCTTCTCTTGCCAACATGTAAATTATCCCAAACAGAGGGGCAGCCTGTATCAGGGATCCTCAAACAGCAGTTCACAAGTCACACATGGCTTCCGTTTGAAGCACAATTAAAGTGACAGTATTAGCAAAAGTAGTAAGAGGAGCCTCAATAAAGTATAACAGTAACATTAAATAATTATAACACAGAAAAGTATTGTGGTTTAAGGAACTTATCAACGAGCTTGATAACTCAAGCCGATCTATGACCATTGTTTCCTATTGTAATGTTTTTAAAGGGCAAAATATTTAGTTGAGTATTTTGGCACCTGAAATTCAACGAAGTTACAATGTAACAGTTCCTTGAAAGAATAGCCATAAATGAAAAAAATGTACAGTTTTAAAATCCAATGTGAAACTTTATCAGTACTCAAAATTAGCAGCACCAAAATTACCCAGGCACCTGATTTCGTGATGGGGTCGTTCCCCAGTGCTGGGATGATGTGTCACCATAATCACTTATGTGAATATGTTGACTATGGTGTCGACGCAACACATTATCACAGACTTGGAAGGGCAAGATCGCAACGCCTAGTAAAAGAGTTCCTTTGTTTGAAATACCACAGACATCAAAAGTCTGTGAGTTTTTTAAAGGAAAAAACAAACAATATGATATTGCTGAAGTGATACGGAAATTTTTAACTGATTAAAATATAATCATTATATTTTTGCATAATTTTACCGATACCCATACCAGTAACTGGCTAACCTCTGATCTAATTGCCAAGCTTAGACGGGGGTTTGCTGGCGACGAAACTTGCCCTTGCTGGTGCAGATAAGATGAATGACATTATACTTTTTTTTATTTAACGGGAAATGAAAGATCAATGTGTGGGCCAAATTTAATAGTGACTTATTAATAGTAAAGATGTCGCTGGCCAGTACTTTGAGAATCCTTTTAAGCAGTAAATGAACAAATGAAATCCCTTGTCCTCCACCATGATCATCCAATGTAATCAATTTCATTATTGTCCTGCCCAGACTTTGTGGAAAACATAAAGTATTAGCCCGGGTCTGCCACTGCGGACACAGAAGCTTAAGTATGCAAGGCGATGACTCAAAAACCGTTTGATGAATCTTTTTCAAACTTTGCACTGGCCTTATATGTATGGGGTACTAAAAATAATTACATTTTGAGACTGATCGCTCCAAAACTGAAGCAGCACCGCATAATGATACCAAAAAAGAGCAGTTTTGACACTTGATGCTGTTAAGATGATAACTCGAAAAGTTTGACAAATCACTTTCAAACTTTTCAGACACGTTGTATGGGTGACAAACTGGAATTGATTAAATTGTGAGACAGACTGATTGAAAAATTTAACTGATGCTGCTTAATGGCAGCGAAGGGAAGGATGAAAGCAGATGACATTTTACCTTGTAAATTTGATAAGTCAAAAAGTATTTGATGGATCTTATTACTGCTTTACAAAAACATTATATGGATGAAGGTCTTCATCTTCAGAAAAACTGCCCCAAAAATGAAGCAGTAGCACTACATGGCAACAAAGGAAGGAAACGACAGCTGCAGAAAAGGCTTGGGGTCAGATTTGCTAATGGTTTGCTGCAGTGCAAACCCTCATTTGGCATTAAAATAGTATTGACAGGATTTACTAAGAACATGTAATGAAAACTTACCAGTGGAAAGGCTTTAACAGTTAATTTTGCAGCTGGACATATTGCATATGCATTTGCAGGGATTTCCTTTAAAAGCACAAAATTTGGAGAAGAGTATTTAAGTGAATCACGCAACGTAATTTAATAAGGTTTGCGGTGTGAAAATTGCATGATTATTTAAAGCCAAAAAAGCACGTTTTATTTTGCACTAGACATGGCTGTCATAGTCACCACTAGGAGGAGGTGTCGCCGAGTGAAAACAAACGAAACCTACGCTTTGTGCTGAGGGGTATGACCGAAAATTTGTATCATGGTATTTTTTAAGATTCTGGCTATTTCACAGTATTTCACTGTTTTTTTTTTTTTGAAGTTCACCCATAGAATGGCAAGTATTTAGATCAAAACACATTCCACATGTTACTGCAAGAAACGTGAGATTCCACGGTTATGGCGACAGCTGACATGTAAGTGAAGCTGGTTAACAAGACAAAGATGCGTGGTGTACCATGCCAAGATGTATAGATCCCACAGTTTTAATTTTGGGAAAAAGGAAAAACTACAACAACTTCATACTAGAAATATACTTTGCTCTTACACTATCAAATATTGAATATTGAATACTGATTCTCAACCCAGTCCTCAGGGTCCCCCAGACTGTCCACATTTTTGCTCCCTCTCAGCTTCCAGCGTGCCTGAAATAAACAATCATGAGAACTGTATACATGCTACAGGTGTGCAGAACTGCCTGGGTCTTCCCAAGAAGTTTGAGAAACGGTGTATTAAATAACAATAATGCTTATATATGTTTTATGTGATCCACATTCTTTCAGTATTGTTTATAAGTTTTTGGTTTACCTGTCATTCAAAAATATTTCCAGTTAATTGTTCACGGCCAACGAGCAAATAACAAAAACTAAGAATGTCGAATTTGTGAATCTGGAGGGATGACTCTTTGCATCTATGTTAGTTGTGAATGTTGTAAACATGAAAGTGTGTATTTCATTAGCATGTGCTGTGTCAATTTGTTGGCTTCTCTGAAAGTTTTTTTTAGTTTGTACCACTGATACCTCTGATGAAGTTGTACTGTTGTACTGTTTGTTAAGATCATTTTCCTTTCATAGTCAATAACTAACACAGGATAAAAGAAATCTGATCATTTATTTTTGGGGTTTGTTACAGACATTACTAGTAAATGGAAATAGCTGTAATATAGCTGCAGCTGTAAAATAGCTGTGAGATAGCTATAAAGCAAGGATGGTGGACCACCAAATGGAAATGGAAATGGACCAAAGTGAAGGACACCTGCCTCTAATGCCTGTTTACTATGGGCTGGGGGGGGGACTTAAAATTTTTCGCTGGTGTGAGGCATTAAATGATTTGGCTATGCTGAGAAAGACATTTAAAACCTTCTTAAAAAGATAAGAGCAGAAGAATGTTACGTAGTCATAACACATTTTGCAGAACACATGGGAGTAGCATGGGAGTAGCATAGGAGTACCGTGAGAGTACCACGAGAGTAGCATGAATGCATTTTCTCAAGATTTATGAAATGTTTCTATGAACCGCCTGCAAAAATTCTGCTGACCCACCCCGTCCCATTTATGACCATAGCTGTACAGCACTGTTGCTTAAAAATACCTTAGGAAGCAAAAACCAGGAATCTACTTTTGCCGTTATGATACTTGCAGCACTGGTGCAAACATACATTCAGTTATCCTGCACTTCTACCCTTTACTATTTAATATGGGGCTCGGTTGGTGCTCATGGCTTTTTTGTTTCGAAGTAGTAAAGTTAGACAAAGGGAATCCAGCCCCAGACCAACTAAGACTAGGGAACTAAGTATCAATAGCAAAAGCAAATTTAAAAATTCTGTGCCTTTACAATAATTTATGACTCAGTTTTGTCTTGGCCAAGAAAAATAAATTGAAAATGTAGTGAAATCTGCAACCTCACAAGAAATGCCCCAAGCACTTCCCATCCCAAATGGAATGCAAGCATTACTGGAGCCCCAGCAGCTCATAAGCTTTCCCCATCTTAGGAACTCATAGACTAAGGTATTACACTTTGGCAGAGCAACTGAACTGATGGCTGACATGTAAGTATAGTCATAGGTAGGCCTATATAACAAAACACGAGATCAGGTGAGCAAGAAGACATTCAGGAAGCTGCCCTGAGGCTCAGATCACACCCCATCTCATAAATAAGCCTTTTATTTTTATTTTATCCATCCATCTTCTATACCCGTTTGTCTTGTGGAGGGTTGTGGGGGTCTGGAGCCTATTATGGAAGCTACGTTCGCAAGGAAGGGAATAATTCAGCATGGGGTGCCAACCCATTGCAGGGGTGTAAGTATACAATTTGCAATAAATTTAGCCATGTATAAAAATCAGGGACCATATTGACTTGGTTAGAAGATGGATGGACAGATGATGGACACATGGATAAAAGTCAGGGTGTTTCTACATCTATCAGAAGTAAAGAGAATTTTATATTTAACACATGAAGTACGATTACTTCAGGCACTATAAATCTGGCCTTAGTCTAAATGAAATATTGATGTCTGTTTAAATTCAACTCTGGAGGGTTTTTGAAAAACTGTTACAAGATATCTGGTACAAACTGTAGAAAACCTAACTCCTAAAAAATCCCGTTTGATTTTTGTAACATACGATTACATTTCCAAACAGGCATATCAAGAAATATGATGTGTAAAAGGTATCCATGCATTAAGTATAAAACATGACGAAATAATTGCGTTAAATCCTTCTAAAAAATACGTGATTAAAAGCAGGATGTAAGGTGCCTTTTTATACTGATCGAGCGATTTTAGAAGTACTATATAGCACGAATAAAACCCCGAAACGATAAACTTATGGTTCACATCGCAACTACTGTAGTATAATCTGCACAAAACATTTACCAGTATATAAAGAACAATAAGTTAACTGATCAGCTTTCTGTTGTAAGGTTTTTTTTTTTTTACAAAATCTTTTGTAAACAATCAGCCTATTTCTGCGGTGACAGATACTTCAGCGTTAATTGTTAATTTACAAAAACAAAAAAGATCATTTACATTTTGCAATTCGCAACAAAGTTCAACATCTTTGGAGTGAGCAAGCAAGTCACTGCATGACACTTTCATGTCGCCGTCTGATTCACAAGTTTACAGCATCAATAAATAGTGAATTATTTTTACGTCATGCTGCGGGTTGTTCAAAAACAAAAAAGCAAATTTCATCCAAGGTAAACGCAACACTGTCATTACCAGACATTAACGAACATGTTGCATACACCGAGACGAAGGGGGAACAACCAGAAAATCATATCCAGGTAATACACAGGAGTCTTGTGAAACGCATGAACTAAGTCAATGTGTCGAGCTGTTTAATGTGCATTATACCGCAATATCTTATTTCATTACTTAAAGCTCGTGCATGGCTGCAGATGGCCTTACACTATATGCACAGCGATAACCATTTGTGCTCACTTACCAAAGGTACCAGTTTCTCCGTGAAGATGGATTCCACTGCGCTTTTTCCTCTCGGTTTTCGAGGAGTCAGGAGGCTCTGATCAGGCACTTGCCAGCAGCGCGTCGTCGGTCGCGAAGAGGCGCCCGCTCCTTTCCCCTAGTAAACACTAAATCCCAGCTCTTCCCCAGCGCTCCGCGGACAGCTAGACTTCAGAAACACTCAGTGGTACTAATACGCACTCCTCGATGGGGGGAAAAGGGGAAGTGGGTGGGGGGAGTGATAGGGGCTGTGCAGATGGAGAAGGAATTAAGGCAATATAACTTGAATTCTGCACAAGAATGCAAGATTTATCTACGAATATATTATCAACAAGTAGGCTATGCAACAATTTAGGGAATCAGCAGTTATTCTGCGAAAAAGACGCTTCTTATTAAAAAAAAAAACCGCACACACGTTGCACTTAGTAAAGTTTAAATCAGTAGCGCTGACTCTATAAAGGCATGCGTTATTGTTTTATAAACAATTCTTTTTTTGCCCGGGTATATAGACGTAAAAAAATCACCGTTGTCAGCAAAAGCTTTAGGCAATTAAAGATTTAGTAACTAACAATGCTATTAATTAAACAGGTAAATTAGATATGTTATAAAACAAAAAACATAAGTCAACACAGAGAGATGGGTGTCATAAAATGAAAGTCATTCAGCGTCCACCGTGTACCCAAGCTCTTCCTTCTACTTTGGAAGGAGACTTAACATTGAAATTTGCTGAAAGGAAAATGTTGCTACTATTCTAAAGAATATTAATTCATACTGGTCTGGACGAGAAACCATATAAGTGACTGCATGCCATATCACATACACAGGTCAGAGTTCATGGCCGTATTTAGATAAAATAAAGAAGCAGTTTCGAGTTATGTGAATGGAAAATCCATGCTACCTGTTACCTAACTGGTATGCAGCACTGTTCTTATTCACCTGTGATTTGATTTACATAACACCAAAACTGGTATAATGCTGTTCTTTTGTCATATGCTTCCATTTCTAAGTGTTGTCCCCACAATCAATTGTCGACGCTGCTTTCACTGGGATATAAATTATACAATTATATTCACTTATTTCCAGTGAGAAGAGACCTACTGTGACCAGCGGTATGTAAAGAGCCGGAGCGCACTGACTTTGAGTGACGTCACACCCACAAATCGGGTATTTAACAACGACATTACGCTACTACTTATTCACCTGTTAGTTACATCATACCAAGTATATATAT
>JAODKF010000116.1:26450080-26485045 GCA_026779585.1 Mormyrus proboscirostris | reverse complement strand
TATATATATATGTTTACTTAAATTAGTATGTATTCTAAAGTTTAACTCAAAGTAATTGTAGGTTGAATTTCATTTGCTGCAGTGCATGAGAAGACTGAGCGCACGCGCACTTCAGAGGTGTGCTCCGCCAAGCTCCGGCACATATTAAACACTTCCTGTTTCTCATTAACTCATTAACTGTTTGGACACTCAAAAACCCTGCAGCTTTTCTTTTCTGTTCCAAAACTGCAATCTGAGCATAACGTCAGGTTTATGGATTTCTCTGTGTATACCTTCCTTTTATTGTATTCTGCCTATGATTTTAGATTATTATTGTCCTCTTTGAGTCCAGTCTAGGCCTACCTTAATCTGTTCTTAAAGTGTTGCACGTTTGTTTTTCACTGACAACTAATGGATCCACGCTTGGATATGTACTAGAGGACTACTGTCTGAAATTGTTATTGTGTTTCATTGCTTTTACTGTGGTTTTCCTACAGGTCACAATATTACATTTAATTATTTCCTCACATCTATAATGTATGGCTTCCCCTTTTCTGTGGATCATTATTGTGCAGAAAGCTTTTAATTCTGCCATCAAAGGGGATTGTATTTAAAATTAATTTGTTATATGTTGACTTTTACTGCCGTGTTCAGTAGTCTGAGCCCTCTGCATGCCACATAAATGTATAAAATCAGTATGACTTTCTAAGTGCATCATCCCTGGCTAACCTTCTCTGACAGTGTTGTTGCTACAGATGGCAACTTAAGTTACAAAGCAGATTAGATTATGAATCTTTCCTTTCTACTAATAGTAGTATTTCAGTGCTGGAGATTTATAAGAAATAGTTTGCTGAACTATTTTCTCACATAAATGCCACATATTTCTGTCTGTATTTGTCACATTTCTAAATTCAGATTTTGAATGGAGGTGTACAGGTGCTCTCTTCCTGCACTGCTTTAAGGGATCTCTTTTAGCTGGTTTTAATGGAAATTCACCTTTAACGTATCCGTAAGATGCATTTACCTCACATGCATGGAACTGTAAAAAAGAAGTAGCAATTAATTAAACAAAAGAAATAATAAAAAGATGCAGCCGAGAGCCTTGTTTTTGATGTCCCTACAAATTCACTGCCCTCAGATTTTGTTCTGGTCAATCAGACGGTAACTCAGGACAGACATACCTATAAGGCTACTTTGCTTAATATTCTCTGCTGTTTGTTACTTTCTTCACTAGCAATTGTTAAAGAGTCATTATCACTTCTTTCTATATCACAAAACAGTGGTGAAAATGAGGAAGAGGAGCTCTGCACTATAAAATGTTTCCTTTTCTATCAATAAAATAAAAAATTTATGTAAAATATCTGCAATATCTGTTCTGTGAAAAAGAAGAAGCAGACTTGCAGTAAGAGCCAAATGTTCCATTTAAACAGTATGATGTTAACACTGGTGATGCCTGTTCCTCTGGACTCATGAATGTTGATTTACAATTTTAATCAAACTAATAACATCAGAGTCTGAGGGACAAGGTCACACATCACTGCCAAGACAAAGTTGTTGTTTTTCCAGCATGACCCGAACTGTGCAATACAGACTGAGCTTTTCATTTTGCTAAAAAAAGATTGAGAGTCATTATATTTGGCTGCAATGACAAATAAGACAGTGCTTTTTTTGTTGGATTGTCCCTTAGTTTTTCTGATTGTAAGACCCCATTGTAAGAGTTGAGGGGCCTGCTGCAAATTATTTTGAATCTTCTTCTCATTTGTTATACTTAAAGTTGTTTATTCTATATAGAGACAAATGTGAGGTTTAGGATAAAAATGGAACTGGAAAATTTTAAGTCTAGGTGCCAGATATGTAGAACACACAGCTTTGGCACTAACTAGGAAATGAAATAAAACATCAAGCAAGAGGCTTATGAAACAGACCTGGATTGAGATCATTTAAAAATGGCCGCAAGTAAAAGATCTGCTGGATGTGGACGGATGAAGGTTCAACAGCCTGTAACTCTTTTAACCCAACAGCTGGTAGCGATCATGTATTAAAAAAAAATGTTCAGTGCTTCTTTTTAGAATGTGTAAGCCAAATGCAAATTTGAATAAAAATTACATCATCTGTAAATCTGAGCACCTGTTATAAATAATTCAAGTACCTGTATCTCCTGATTTGTTGTGGTTACCATAGCAACCGGTGATCGAAATTCACTGTGGAAGGGTAAGAGCGTTAAACTGATATTGTTTACCAGCCCCCATCAAGGTGGCAGTTGATGCCACAGCAGATGCCCATTAGATTTGGTAGCTGGCTGTACCCCTATAGCTGGCTAACCAGCAGATTTAGACAGAACAGCTCCTCGTGATTTCAATGAGCAGTGAAACTCACGCTTAGCTCCCTGAATGCGTATGTCGCTTCTTCAAACAGAGAACAGCCTTTTCACAGCTTCTGACATTGCAGTCAGAAAAGGCAGTCACTCTTGATTTACCCATGGTGCTCAGGCAGAGGTTGTGTCCAACGAAGACGCTGGTGACATTTTTAAAAATCAGACCTGATCCAAACTACTGTTCCGACTTATCTTTATGTGGGCATATAAAGTGTACCTCTCATGTATAACTGAGGGGTTGCACGCTCCAGAAAAAGGGATACATCTAAGATCAAAATAAGACAATAGAACAGCACAGAAGTCCACCAATAATAAGAGTAGCCTGGACAAAATTGACAAAATTGTGAACTGATCAAAACTATTTCTAAGCACATTTCTGAAGAAAGAACCAAATCCATCAGCATACTGCTTATGTTTTTCAAACTGCTCAGGTTTCTTAATATCTGCTATGAAAAATAATATTTACGTGATGTACTTGTGTAATCCAACTTTTTTTTTGTAGAAGTTAAATCTTTGTTTTTTTCTAATTTTAGCAATCCTACATCTTAAAATAAGTACAAAGTCTTTATTTTTGAATTCAATATATCAAATGTTTAAACCTTTTTGAAATCGGAAATTTTTAAAGGTGACAGATTTACTATGACTTATGACAGCCTGAACATAGGTGACATGTATGAATTTAAGGTTCACGCCATGGAGTCTGTTAAAGACACTGGTTTCCTTGACAACAGAATTGATATGCAATCAATGTGTAATAACAAGCAATGGAAATAAGATCCCTTTTATAAACAGCATGCTGCAGCCTGGCGGGCTCACCTTTCAGAGCATTTTGTAAATCACTTTAATCCCAAGAGTACATTTTCCTATTAGAAAGAAAAATATAGTATTTGTAATTGAAAGTGTTACTGCTCATGGTTGTCTGCTCAAATTCTCTAACAAATTAGTGATATATTAAACTTGGAATTATATATACACTTCCTGGATTACTTTAAGGAGCTCCAAAACCTATTGTGGTATTCCATCATCTTTTCTTCCATCTGCACCAATATTCATTTACTTTCTTAGCAGTTGGATAGATCTGTGTTTTTTAGGGAAGCACTGTACTAGAGAAGACAGCAGCAGGCTCCTCACTGAGTTGACTATGGTGAGGTTAGTAATATATATACAGAGGGTCTGTTTTTTTCTAAGCATAAAATTAAGTTAGCAGGAGAAAATGCTTTTACTAACTATGCAGTATTATTTTGATCGATAGAAAAATATTGAATTTATATTGAGTCAATGGTCTGCTATTCTGGTTCTGGTGACTTCTGATGTATCCAGGTGTTCCAGCTCTCAACAGGATCATTGTGTCACAAAATAAAGGCAGGATTTGACTGTAGAGTTAAAAACGAAGGACGTGTGTATGTAGGTGATTGATCGGGCTCAATTGGAACCAGGTGATTTGAATACTGGAACTGGAGTTGTTCAACCTGACAGATTGATTAACTTTTTTGTTTACTGATATCTATCCCAATTTAGTTATTATATATACACTATTTAGCCTTTTAAAGTATTAGACCGTCATAGCTACTTTCACATGTTATGGGGGCATTTGGAAAACACATAATTCATTTGCATTACTACTGATCTCTCATTCACTTAGCGACAATCTTGCCTCCTGCACTATACTTGAAAAAACTGGCAAAAATGTACAGCAGTACAAAAGTATTCATTCTTAAGATCACAGCTAAAACAAGATGGATACTTAGAAATGTGATTCCCAGAGACAATGTTGCCAGTTAATCATCAAGAAGAATAGTAATTGCTTCTGGAATGGCTGGATTAAGGTGCAACACAGAACCACAACATTATGGATCATTCATCTGATGGCTAATAATCATAGCTGTAATTAATAAAAACACATTCACAGATTGAAATGAATTCCATGATAGAGGGAAATTGACTTAGAGTTTATTTAATGATGTTTAATAAATTAGGAAATCTAATTTTCAGTGGTCAGCCTTATATTTCATACTTTAATGGCAGGAAGTTAGTCACTCTAATTACAGTTTCTAATTGATAGAGAGACCCAAAGTGCCAGAAAAAATGGGCCGGTGTGCTGACATCCACTGTGAGATGGCTGATTTTCAAAAGGGCAGTTTTCAGTTCTGTCTGCAAACATAAAATTTCAAAGTTGAAAAGATGAATTTGCTTTTCGAGGGAGTCTCCTTACTATAATAAACCCTTTTGTACTTTTGTATTCATTCTTAAGGACATGGTTTCTGGTTTCTGGTAGGTTATTTGACCTTCTCACTTCCACTTCCCTTTCATTTTCAACACTCAGATTTATTTTTATGCCATTTTGTCGTTATTTTATTTGATGGTCAGGTGAAAAATGTTGGTGTCTGAAATACCTTCCTGTCCATAATATAGGTAACACGCTCAGTGAGGTTGTTAGTGTACACTAGTGTACAACATTCTGGAAAAACTTCCAATTTTTAAAGATTGCAGAACTTTATTCACCTGTTGCTCCAATTAATTATTTAATAATCCAATGTATGATATCTGTAACATTCTCTGATTTCTTATAAATGTTACCGACTACATTCATGTAGTAATTTTTAACGCTTAATGCCAAAAATGCTAGGTATTTCCAAAATTTTGGCCACTAGTGTACATAATTAAATGCAACATTATGTTTCGTCAAAGACAGGACATGAATGCTGATTAGCATGTTCCACTCAGAAATTATCTTTTTCCAGTTTCAGTTCAGTGACTGTCACTACTCATAATATAATGTGTCCAAATGCTGCAGTTTTATGCTCTTTGTTTTAACTATACAGTTTATTTAGTGTTAATTACAGATATTGCTAATACATCTTTATAAAATTGTATTGAATTCTGCAGCACATGTAGCTTGAGTAATTGGTACACATTGGCTACTGTTTTGGTACCTGATACGGGCAAAAATCAAATCTATCAATGCAAGCTGCCCCAAAACTCAGCATAGCTGAACAGTGAATCATAGCTGATCAAGAAGCTTAGACACAGGTAGACACAGCATCCAAATATGTGCTAAGTTTACAAACATGTAAATATAAAAAGGAGATGTGAACCACGGTATCTTGCAAGAGTACACTTGCAAGAGTTAGGGTGTTCCGAAGTATTCAGCTCCATCTTCCATAATAGGAAACATAATGCAATGGATTCACAAGGGATTCAGGTCACCTCAAGATTTTCAAATTTTGTTTTGTTGCAGACTTATGCTAAAATCATTTAAATTTATGTTTTATCTGCACTCAATACTCCATAATGACAAAAAAGAAACAGGATTTTAGAATTTTATGCAAATTTATTGAAAATAAGAAACTGAAACATCACAATGAATTAAGTACTTAGTTGAAGCACCTTTTGCAGTGATTACAGCCTTGAGTCTTCTTGGGTATGATGTGACAGGCTTTGCACACCTGGATTTGGGGATTTTCTGCCATTCTTCTCTGCAGATCCTCTCAAGCTCTGTCAGCGTAGATGGGGACTGTTGGTGGACAGCTATTTTCAGGTCTCTCTGGAGATGTATGATTGGGTTCAAGTCCGGGCTCTGGCAGGCCACACGAGGACATTCACAGAGTGGTTATTAAGCTACTCCTGTGTTCTGTTTGCTTTGTGCGTAGGGTCATTGTCCTGTTGTTGGAAGGCAAACCTTTAGCCCAGCCTAAGGACCCAAGTGTTTCAGGGGCAGGCTTTCATTAAACATATTGCCGTACTTGGTTAAGTTCAGCTTTCCCATGACCCCGACTAGTCTGCCAGTACCTGCCACTGAAAAACACCCCCACAGCATGATGCTGTCACTGCCATGCTTCACCACAGGGATGGTACTACGCAGGTGATGAGCAGTGCCTGGTTTTCTGCAATCATAGCACTTAGACCAGAGAATCTTGTTTTGCGCAGTCTGAGATTACTTCAGATTACTTCAAGTGGGGCTTGAAGTGTCTTTTACTTACACTTTTACTGAGCACAGATTGGTGGTGTTGCAGTGATTCGTCTCTTCTTGAAAGTTCCTCCCATCTCCAGGATCTCCAGAGCTTAGCCAGAGTGTCTGTTGCTTTCTTTGTCACCTTTATTACCAATGGTCTCCTCCCCTGACAGTTTTCCTTTTACAAATTGTGGTCTTGGAAACCTTCAAAATGTCAAATAATCCTTTCTCTAAGCTCTGTAGGCAATTCCTTCTACCTCATGGCTTGGTTTTTGCTCTGATCTATATCATCTCCAGTCAGTTGAATTCACCATAGGTGAATTTGTATAGATCTATTAGGGAAAAAAAGAATTTAAACAATTTTAGTATAAGGCTGCTGCATATTAAAATGTGAAAAATGTGAAGGGCTTTGAATACTTCTGAATGCACTGTAAAAAGGCCACTTCTCCAAAAACTTGACTAAGGAAATGACACTAATTGCCTCCAGATGGAAAATAATGAAACCTGGGTCATTAGCTTAAAGACAGTGTGATGTTGCAGAGTGATTTTCTTCATCCAAAACTATAAATCTCTGCAATGTACTTTTAGGTCTTATAAATGAATAACATCAGGAAATTGTAATTCCTGTGTCCATGTTTCATGTTTGTTCTGAAATTAAATTGAAATATTCAGTAATGAAGGAAATGATGGATTAGTGCGTACAACATCATACTGGCCTTCAAATAAAATGTGTGTTCGCACAAGGGAAAATTGCAGGTCCCCATCTGTTGCAGTTATAATGTTACGTTATGGGTGTGACTCAGTCAAACTAATCAACATTTATCAAAAACAATCGATTCACAGGTGCATCAAGATAAAAATATAACAGTAATTGCCTGCAAATGTCAGTTGTCATTAGGGCTGTTGTTTGAGCAGAATTATGTTAAGCATCTCCTTTAGGTACCTATGTAATATAATCAAAACTATACAACACTGTTGTGCTAATATTTTAATGAAAGGTATTTAAGGTTTTTAAAATCACTTGTTTTAGTGATTATAGTTGCATCTGCAGAAATCAAGATGACCATGTGCTGCAAGAAAGCGGGACAAACAATATACTGTAGACCTGAAGACTTTAAAATTGTAGATTTACCACAGCTGTAGTGAGCACAGGATGAAATATTCCCCTAAGCTTTCTGTCACACACACATATTTTATTCGCTATTGTGAATTTAAATATATGTATGCAACTCTCTGGTTTACGTCAAAATTTGTATGATTTCACCTGGATAGATGGACATGTAGATAACAGTAGAGAAAGAACATATACACCATCCCATGTTCTGAGTCCAAAGCTCCATATTAATTCTGGGGGAAAAGCTCAGTCCCTGTAGTCTGAGAGGTCCAGAAATTTGATTCCCTTGTTGTCTAGTTGATATGGAGCTGGTAGGTGGTGGGGTTTCGTTTGACGTCATCCTGTGGTCTGTTTGTTGGTCTTAGACACGCAGATCCTTCCGTTGATGATTGATGAGCCTCTCTCACACAGTGCAGCCAAATGTCAGTTGTTAACTGCTGTAAGAAAAATTCTGTGATGTCTGATAAGATTTTCTGCAACAATCCCTGGTTGCCATAGTTATCAAGTGACAGCATGAATTGAAAAGGGGAAAGGAATCTAAAAAATGTAATTAAAGCGTATAAATGGTAATCGCCAGAAAACGTCCTATGTCGACCCAGAGACCAACAGAATAACAGAATAATAAAATAAAATTTTTGGCAGTTGCAGTGTAAAATGTTAAGCTATATTAAGTTACTGAAATTCCCTGAACAAACTGTATGTAACATGTATATGGTACATACAGAAATGCAATTTTTCTCATACAAAATATATTGCTATGGACACATTTGATCATGTACAGACAGGTCCCTGTCATAATAAGATAATCCTTTAGTAAATGTCCCATGGTGAAAGTTTCTAATATTTTCACCTCCTATGCAATATATACTTTACAACAAAAGTTCACTAAAACAAGAAGTAGAATTATCAATTATTAATATATTTTATATCAATTTATCAATATATTTAAGAAAACAAGCATTATGATCTTAATGAAATATACTCAGATTATAAAACAACCAATAGAATGATACCTTAAAATGCAATGAAGTATCAGATAGTGTCTGAAAAAAATCATCATCATCATCATCTTAATCATTATTATTAGTAGTAGTATTAGTAGTAATAGTAGCAGTAGTAACAGTATTAGGAATCCTGAAATTGATGTAAACTCCTGGCAACCGGTGCAATGAAAGAGTTTTTGAAAGTCGCTAATGAAAGTTCGGGCCTGATCTGTCGAAGAATCCATGCATGTGTTTTCTTTGCAACCCATGAAATTTTATTCTCTTTTTTTGTGGGCACCGGAATTCAAAGGCATTGATATTCTTCCTGATCTCCCTGACCTTTTCCATTTTCCATTGTGCATCAGTTATGCTATGTCTTGGTTCTTGGTCTCTCATGACTCATGCTCCATGCATTCTACACTCCAATGGTGATCCTGTTTTTGAACCTTCAGATTTTCTTTCCCAACACGCGAACATTGGCATCTGAAGGTTCAAAGGGCTTTGATATGACCATGTCAAAAACACCAGCTGTTTACCAAGAAATCCTTAACCAGATGAATCATACTTTCTAGCATGTCTTTGGACGTGAGTCTTAAATTTACCAGATGCTTTTATCTAAAGCAACATATGCTTGTGATAAAGCAGGGTTAAGGGCTTTTCTTAAGAATCCAATAATGAAATCACTCAGTCAACCATAAGATTCAAACCCATGACCTTCTGATCACAAGTACAGGGGCTTAACAAGCCAAGCTACACACCACCTGCATCCTAACAAAACCTTGTTAAAGGATTGAAGTGGTTTCCCTTTGGCATCTTTGGCACAGCTAAATATTGTCTTTGCCATTGTCACTGCCGCCAACATGGCCCTATATTGCTAGCATCCAACATAAGTGGCAGTTTTTGTCTGCCATCTCTGCTAAGACCCGTTTCTCATGGATAACCCTTAGAGGAGGTGAAAACTGCAGACAGCGCAGCACTTAGCTTTCCTGATGCACACTAACCTGTTTTCTGCAAAAAGTCACCCTTTCCTGAAAAGGAGATCATTCTATACAAATAGAGGATTTATGCTTTGGTCATTATTGCACAAAATAATTACTGGAGTGGGTAACTTAATTTCGCATAAGTACTGCACATTGTGGAATAAAGGCTTTTTTTTTTCAAAACTGTCATGAGATTTGAGTTTGTAGATGCTGCCAGCTCATTACAGTCTTGAGGGGAGGAAAATAACTTTCTTATTGTATTTGGCTGCAAAAAACAAACTGTTATGCAGTTGGATGTGAACATTAACTTCTAATGTGCTGTCTCAATGGAGTCCTATGGGAGGTAAACAAGCAAGCATACACAAGGACACTCCAGCCAGCGCTCGATTCACTCCAGATTAAATTAATGGGCTAGTGCACTAGATGAGTCGGCAAAGAGCTGTCAGACTCGACATTATCGACATTGCGCTGCAGCAGGTGACCTCCAATATGCTGCCATGACAACCACTGGCATGCACAGGCTCGTATTACTCTGGTCATAAACTAAGTTGGTGTAAACATTGCTACACAAAAGGGGGATGTGTTGATGGAGCATTGTTTTTACACCTTCTTGTTATCTGAGCATCCCTTTGCTCTTCTTCACCTTTTCCAAAACTCTCTCCATTGGGACACTTGCTGTTTGCTGTGTGTCGTTACATCTGTTTATGCATCTAATTGTCACTAGCGGTGTCACTAGTGGTGACACTAGTGTGAAAAACTTGCAGACTTTGGTATAATTGTGGTTCCAATGTTGTATGGTGTAAGGAATGAGGGACAATACATTGACTTTGAGAGTTAAAAGCGTTTGTTTGATCTATTTATTTTGGTCATTTAAAAAAGGGGTTACTTACTACTACCACCTATCAACACCTTCAAAATATTTTTTCAACTGGTCATAGCATTCAGTGAGCTGAGACGTTGGGATTCCTTTGGCATTGTTTCTCTATATCCTTGGGTACCGCTGGTTTGACTTTGTGTGGATTGAGCAGTTACTAGAGGAGTCATGAATGAGGAACATTACTTGCATTGTGAGGGAGCATCAGTTACAACTCTACGGCCAAGTGGTACATTTCCCTGAGGGTGATCCTCTCGCAGGATCCTCACTGCTGAGGACCCAAGTGGCCAGGCCAAAGGGACGCCCACGTAGCCCACGTAGCACCTGGCTACAGCAGATGGAGGGCCATTTACGGAGGGTGGGACTGGACTGTGTGACTGCCTGGGGGATCTCCAGCTGGGATCCCGAGGAGTTTTGCTGTGTGTTGGGTGTGGCAACGTGCTGCATCAGTGCATGCTCCCCAACCTGACCTGACCTGGTCATCATAGAATACATAAAAATATTAATGCATTATGCTTATTTAGCAGACGGTTTCCTCCAAAAGTAACATAAAAGTTAGGGAACAGGGAAACGCCCGGCTATTGACTGGATATAATTGTGTATATAAATGGTGAAAAGAACTGCTATAGTGAAACAGAGGTTTTTGGTGGGCGGTGAAGTCATTCATCAAAGTCAAGCAGTTAATAGCTAAATGTGGAGAATGAGGCCTTGAAGGTGTTTTTCAGGAACATAAGAATTGCCATAGCCAATTTTACCAGGGGCTTTGGATTGAGCATTGGGGAGATAAAGTCTCCATCCATTTAAAGGAGCCCAGGGGGTTGTATTGGCTGGTTTTGGTCATTG
The DNA here is from genome assembly GCA_026779585.1 of Mormyrus proboscirostris. Lineage (NCBI taxonomy): Eukaryota > Metazoa > Chordata > Actinopteri > Osteoglossiformes > Mormyridae > Mormyrus > Mormyrus proboscirostris. The sequence goes on along the minus strand of JAODKF010000116.1, from coordinate 26,473,946 downwards.
GGAGGGTTATAACCCCCCATCGCCCCCATAATTTATAATGCAATAACCCACTTGTGCATTTTCACCTTGCACCCCCCGTGAGACAATGCTAGAGATGCCTATTCAAATAGCACATCACTGTTATATAAAAAGCCCAAAGCAATTTGTTTATTGAAATAAATTAAAATATATAAATTGAAAATCATCCTCATTGTCATAGAACTTTCTCCTGTTTTGAGCTGTGAAGGTAAACTGATGAGCAAGTCACACCAAACCTGTCTTTCCAAGTCAACAGAATCAAGCTTGCTCTGGGTGAATCATATATGACTTTGGGGGGGGGGGGGCATTAAATCTTGCCACTAGATTTGAGTGTGGTGTCTATATGCTCTCTCAGTGTTTATGTGAGTTTGATTCCCATCCCTGTGTGAGCAGTCTGCATGTTCTCCTTGTGTTTGTGTGGGTTTGATTCTTATCCCTGGCTCTGTGTGTAAATTTTGCATGCTCTCCCTGTGTTTGTATAGGTTTGATTCCCATCTCTGGCTCTGTGTGTGGAGTCTGCATGCTATTCCTGTGTTTTTGTGGGTTTGATTCCGATCCTGGGTTGTGTGTACATTTTGCATGTTCTCCATGTCTTTGTGTGGATTTGATTCCTATCCCTGGCTCTGTGCGTGCAGTTTGCATGCTCTTCCTGTGTTTGTGTTACCTGTAAATCTGCATGCTCTCCCTGTGTTTGTGTAGGTTTGATTCCTATCTTCGGCTTTGTGTTGGATTGTACATGCTCTCACTGTGTTTGTATGGGTTTAATTCCCCTCTCTGACTCTGTTTGTGGAGTTTGCAGGCTTTTCCTGTGTTTGTGTGAGTTTTGATTCCCATCCACGGCTATGTGTGTGTAGTCTGCATGCTCTACGTGTGTTTGTGTAGGTTTGATTCCTATCTTCAGCTCTGTGTTGGATTGTGCATACTCTCCCTGTCTTTGTGTGGATTTGATTCCCATCCCTGGCTCAGTGTGTGCAGTTTGCATACTCTTCCGGTGTTTGAGTTGAATCTGCATACTCTCCCTGTGTTTGGTTGGTTTCCTCCAGATATTCTGGTTTTCCACCACTGTCTAAAAACATATCATTAGATGAACTGAGGTCTAAATTGTCTAGTGTATACGTTTGTGAGATTGTTCCCTACAATGGGCTGACATCCTAAATATGGTGTTCTCCTGCCTGGTTTGGTGTGCCCACTGGCACAGCTTGCTGGTTCAGCATACCTCTACACTGGATAAATGATTATTGAAAATAGATGGATCTTTTCATGAACTGCATCACATAAACAGTTAAGTACGTGACGTTTCATGTGTCTGTTACTAACTAATGTTGAACCAAAAAAATCTCTTACTTTTAAGTGCATTGCTTGAAATTTAAAGTAGAAACCAGCTGCAATGACATCTACAGTAGGATTTTCTAGGATGGAGCACATTTACATCAGTCATTGATAACAATGGCACAGAATTACATTTTTCATAGTTATTTCTGTTTCTGCCAGACTATATATAGTATAATGTCTCCAAACCCCCTCTAAGGTCTCTAACGAAATCTGCTGTAAAGCAAAATGCATTGGTCTATATGTAATACTAATTTGTCATTCAAATGCTGTTCATTTCATTTCTTTCCTGGTACGTAAGAAACAGCTAGGTACCCGTTAAACACAAATGACAGTATCAGGTCACTTGGATGTCATCTTGTACATGCTGTTCTTTTACTACTGTCCTGCCCACAGGGCTGAATGGACCACTGAGATCAAGTGGGTGGATAGCATATGAGTTAATGAGGATGCAAGGGACTGCAACACTCAGAAGTGTGTGGAGTGACTGCATAACACAATAAGCTGTTACTGGTAAGAAACATTATTATTATGATTATTGTTATTATTATTATGATTATTATTATTATACTTTCACCCTAAATATCAATAGAAATTTATGGAGTAGTCAGTTGATAGATATTTGGGTCACATACATGTTCAGCACTTTCTCATCTGGGTTGTATAGCTGCTAAGTAAACATCAAAAACCTATTGTCTTAAGTTTCTTACTTACATTAAATGTTACCCTGATGTTACCCAGACTAATAATATAATTTCTGAAGAATCCATTAATGATCAACATTGATCTAAGAGTGTCAAAACTGGGGGTATTACACTGCCACAGTTACACTTTATGTACTCCATAAATTTGAGGGGTCAGTGCCCAGCAATGTGTTAATAGGACAAAAGGATGAGCTCGCACTTTGCAGAAGAACTTAAAGGAGTGCAAGATATCCAGTGGTTTAAAAACAGATACTCTTCACTTAACAATCTACCTGTTTAACGACACTCCAGACTTACGACCAGCTATCTGACAAGTCAGTATTTTACGCTCTACAAAAACTTTGGCCGTGGAAAGGGCAGCATGGCGTCTCAGCGTCAATCGATTATGCCCCACGGGGGTCGGGTGCAATGTAGATTGGGTGGCAGTAGAAGGCAGGGGCCTCGACAGACTAATTGTTGGCCAATGTCAATTGGTACATTTAATGTAAACCTGTCTAGTGGGACAGGAGCTTGAGCTGGTAGAAAGATACCAGCTAGATATAGTTGGGCTCACCTCAACGCATGGCATGGGATCTGGAACCAAATTCCCAGAGAGGGACTGGACTCTGTTCCACTCTGGAGTTCTCTTTGGTGAGAGGCATCAGGCATGTGTTCACTGGAATTCAGCCCGGTGAACAAGAAGGTTGCTTTCCTTCGACTTTGTGTCGGGGGACAGGCTCTGAATGTTGTCTGTGCGTATGTGCCAGTATATGTGTATATGCTCTGTGCCTGGCAGGGAGTGCATGTTCCATCTGGGGGACTTCTGGGGGTTGTTGTTTCTTTGTGTGTTTTTGGTGCATGGTTTACTATACTGTTGTATTACATCAAATGGTACATCATTATAAATGCTGAGACTTGATCGCTGGAAAGGGTAGGAGCCCTTTTTGTTGGTTAAATAGTTTTGTGTTTTTGTTTAGAGAGGAAGCTATTGTCCAACATAGGTGGCACTTTTTGTCTGGGCATCCAAGTATTGTCTTTACTTTTATTCTTTGTTTTCTGTGCAGGTTTAAGTTAGCTTTGTGGTGGTTGGGTTGGGTTTTGTTTGTTGTTTTGGCTGCACCTACATCCAGAGAGCTGGTTGATGGTTCGTTACGGGTGTAAGAGTTAGAATGAAATTTAATCAATAAAGTCAATTGTTATATGTCAACCCCCGGTATCTCCTGTATCGTGTTGATAGCCCAAGTGGTGTGCTTGAAGCCTGCCAAGTAACAGTGCCGAACAGCAGTTCAGGGAATCCAGCCTTCTTGGAGACCTTGGATGAGGTGCTGAAAGGCACTCTCTTATTGGATTTCTGTGCTAATCACACTTTGTTCGTAAAAAACACCATGTTCGAACATAATTCATGTTCATAAGTGTTACTGGCACCAACACCTTAGGCCACAGTTCAATGATCGATTTTGTAGTTGCATCATTGGACCTTTGTCAGCATGCATTGGACACTGGGATGAAGACAGGACCTGAGCTCTCAACTGATCATCTGGTGGTGAGTTGGATCAGATGATGGGGGAGAATGCTGGGTGTGTGGGGAGTACCTGGAGGAGCCCCTTGTCTGGGAGATCTTTAGTTCACACCTCTGGCAGAACTTTTCTTGCATCCCAAGGGAGGCTGGAGATATTGATCCTGAATGGGCCATGTTCCAGGATACCTTTGCTTAGGCAGCTGTATGGACAAGGTTACTGGTAATTGTAGTGGTGGCAATCCCCAGTCCTGGTGGTGGTCACCAGCAGTAAAGGGAGCTGTCAGGCTGAAGAAGGAGGTCTTCCAAGCTTGTTAGTTCCTGGGACTCCTGAAGTAGCTGACAGGTTAAGCAGAATGCAGCTCTGAAGCTTGAAGCAAAAACTAGGGTGTGGGACGAGTTCAGTGAGTCCATGGAAAATGACTATGGGTTGGCCTCAAAGAGATTCTGGCAAACTGTCAGGAAACTTAGGACAGGGAAGCAGGGCTATACTCATGCTGTTTACAGCAGGGATGGGGCCCTGTTGACCTCAAATGGGTATACAATCAGGCTGTGAAACGAGTACTTAGAAGACCTCCTGAAGCCCACTGATATTCCTTCCTTGGTGGAAGTAGAGCTGGAAGACTCAGACAAGGACTACCTATCACTAGGGATAAAGTCACTGAAATAGTCAAAAACTCTTTAGTGACAAGGCTAAGAGGGGGATGAGATTCATTCAGAGTTCTTGAAAGCTCTTGATGTTGTTGGGCTGCCTTGACTGACATATCTTTTCGACATTGTATTGTTATAAGTTCCAACTTCAGTGGGACCACACTCCTCAGCCTCCCTGGGAAGGTTTATGCCAGGGTACTGGACAGGAGGGTCTGTTAGTTGGTTGAACCTCGGATTCAGTAGGTTCAGTGTAGATTCCCTCCAGGTCATGGAACTCTGGACCAGCTCTTTACCCACACAATGATACTAGAGGGTTTTTGGAAGTTTGCCCAACCAGTCTTCATGTGTTTTGTGGACTTGTAAAAGGCATACGACCACGTTTCTTGGGAGGTCCTGTGGCCAGTGCTTCAGGAGTACAGGGTCCATTGTTATAGACCATTTGGTCCATGTATAAACAGTGCCAGAGTTTGGTTTGCATCGCCAGCAGTAAGTCAAACTCATCCCCAGTGGGTCGTGGATTCCACCAGGGCTGCCCTTTGTCACTGATAATGTTCATTATTTTTATGGGCAAAATTTCTAGGTGCAGCTGAAGGCTGGAGGGGGTCTGTTTCAGTGACCTCAGGATCGTTTCATTGCTTTTTCCAGATGACATGGTCCTGTTGGCTTCGTTAGACTGCGACCTGAAGCATGCATTGGGGCAGTCTGCAGCTAAGTGTGAAGTGGCCAGGATGACAATCAGCACCTCCAAGTCTGAGGTCATGGGTCTCAACCCGAAAAGGGTATATTGCCCTCTCCTGGTGGGTAATGAGTTACTGCATCAAGTGATGGAAGAAGGGAACAGGCTATTGACAGGCAGATCAGTGCAGTATTTGCAGTAATGCAGATGCTATACCGTTCTGTCATAGTAAAGCCAGAACTGAGCCAGAGAGCAAAGCTATCAATTTACCAGTGGATTTGACCTCTGCATTGAAAGGAACCAGTTGAGGTGGTTCAGACATCTATCTAGGATGCTTCCTGGATGCCTGCTTTGGGAGGTGTTTTGGGTATGTACAACCAGGAGGAGACCCTTGGGCAGACCCAGGATATGCTGGAAGGATGTCTCTCAGCTCACCTGGGAACGCCTTGGTATTTCCCAGAGGAGCTGGAATAGATGGCTGGAGCGAGGGAGGTCTGGGCATCCCGCTTAGACTGCTGCCCCAACAAGCCGGCCCTGGATGAGTGGCAGATAGCGGATGGATGGATTTTCTGAGCATGTAAATGTAGAGAGAGAGGGACAAGACTTTTCAGAACATGAATAAATGTTTATTTATTGTAAAATGCTATAATTACCTTAATACTAACCAGGTTCATGTTATCAAACTATTTTTGTACAGCTTAAAAATGTACAAGTCCATGCTATAATATTCTGTGGATGAAGTCATTTCTACAAATTTTCAAGAACAATGGAGCAGTCAGATAATGTACCATCACTTGTATTCCAAAAATAAGCCTTTCTTTTTGAAGCCTTTACTTCAGGTGAATGTTTGCTGGCCCTTTTGTGGTTTGCTGTTCTGAGCCTCCACCTGCAGCTGGACAGCCTCGCGACAGCCTGGGTGTCACCTAGCCTGCTTCCCTCTGCTTCACTACATTTCAAAATATCCAGTGTTGCAGCAGGAGTGGCTTTTCTCATATTATTTTGTATAACATAGATTAACTTTTTAATTGGCATACCTGTGCTTTCAAAAAAATTCTGGTATGATGAGTCACTTTTCATTTTATCGCCTCACCATACAATTTTGCAATTTCCCATTTCTGCCTATAAAGCTGGTAAATCAGTAAATAGGTTAATAGTGGATTTTTAGTGCTTTTATGAATTACATAATTTTTTTCTCACACTGGCTTAAGATGATTATTATAGAATACATTATTTGCTTTAAGAAACATTTTTTATGCATAAATATTTTGCTAAGAAAGGTGGCAGTCTGTCACAGGCCTCACACCACACCTCCTAAATACTGTGTTCCTGTTACTGTTGGCTGCAGATGGGTGATGCCATCAGTGGTGAGATTAGGTAAGGTGTTAACTACTGCTTGGCGTCTGCGTGTAGAGCTTGTGCTTCAAACGAAAAGACTGAACGTCCACAGGGCCAGACTGGACTGGAGACTATCATGACAAAGTCCAGATAATGAATCCAAAGATAGGCTTCACATGTATGTATGTTTTACATACATTTAACATAAAAGAAGAAGACATTAAATCTGACAAATGCCAGCCATATTTATATGTAAATAATCTTAACTCAGAGTCACAGCAGGTCAGAGTTAAAGGAGATATAATCAGGTCTTGTGCATGGCACATGGTTTTCAACATTGCCAGGTTTCTGCCTGTCAGTCGTTTCCTATTCAGCCAGCAAGTGTCTCATTACTTTCAGTACAGGACATGACTGTTGACTAAAAGGTATGCAGCTGAGGTAACTCACAAGGACTCAAGTGTGAGGCCAGAATGGATATCAATCATTACAGAGTGCAGGATGTAAACAAGGTCAGGCAATCAGCAAACAGGATCCAAGAATCAGAACTATTCCGGAAAACAAATTAACAGTCAGAACCAATATAACAAACCTGCTACTCAAATTGTAGAAACAAACCATAGAACTGACAGATCAAAGCCATAACATGAATATTTTATTCCTTTGTTGCTTCACTTTAATTGTTTTCTAATGTGCTTCACTTATGGCTGCTGCTTGATTTCTGCTGCTGCACTACGATGTCATACTATACAGCTGCAGCAGAATGCTGTCATTTTGTTAGTGTGCATCCATCTGAGAGTCTGGGCAACAGACAAATTTACCTGGAATTACATACCTTCTTCTCTTCAATTTCATTATACATATATAATATATTCACAAGATTACATAATACAATCATTTTACCTAAAATGTCTATAATTAAACTGAACATATTGACTTTGCATATGGAGATTTACATATTATCCAAAGCACATTACATGCATACATACATGTATTGCAGTAAAGTTTTTTGTTATCTATAATGCTTTAGTATGCTACAATGTCTAGCATTGCTTTTGGCTGCTTCCACATCCGCAATGTCAAACTGCAGTTACCTTAGCAACGAGAATACCATAGTGAGGATGAGGCTCTCTGATGAGAGGCAAACACATCATATAAACCCAAGGACATATAAACATACAAACCATGTAAAAAAAGGAAAAAATAAGTTAATCCTCTGCAGGTTTGGCTTTGTTTTTCTCCCTTTAATACCTTTGTGTCTTAAATCGTACGTATTAAGGATACAATTACAGACCATGTCAACTCTTGAAATGGGTGCTAACCGAAAGGGTGAGTCAAAACCTCATGACCACCAGTATGTGTGAATAGTGTTTACAATTTCATACAAACAGTGCATGTCAAGGTCCCAGGGGCAGCATGGCTCGATGCCCTATGTGTCATGGCAAATTACTCACATAACCATCATTAAAGGTATCTGCCATTTGTGTTTACAATTCCCAAAGATGAGTCCTGGCCACCTAATACCCCAAAAATACAATCATAATGTAGATATAGATCCTATGTAAAAATCACAGCTCTGTTTGCAGATATAAAATTCTTCCTTAGTAGCGCGCACTGCAGTGAGGAAAGCTCTCCTGCCACACATGAAACCCCCTGCAAAGCTCTCTCAGCGAGCTTGACCTCAGAACCATGAAACAAGGCTGTGCTTGTAAAATGTAATGCAGCTGTTCTCTTGTCTGCTACACAGTCACTCCACAGCCTGTTGGGCACCAGGGGACATAAGCCAGAACATAGCAGCGAGCAACCAAATCTAAGAAATCCAAAAGCTGGCTGCATCCCTCCCGGCACCCCACTGAAGAGTGTATGGAAGCTACCTGGAAAGAATAGAAACTTTATGTACCATCCAAATAACCCACGCACAATTTGAAAAGCATTTCCAGGTAGAGGTTCTTTCTAATATTTTTTAAAAAAGTAAAATTTTCAATGGAAATGAAAGAGAAGTGCAATCTGGCTCCTTCAACAGATCTTTACATCACTTTCAAAAACAACATACTGCACATGATACCAAGCCCATGTCAAAGCCAGAGTGCTGAAAGCAACTGACGCTGATTCGGATTTGTATCGCGAGGAATGCTGCCGTGGAACACCACAGCCCAGACGCTGGTGCTGACAAGTGGGCCATGACAGCAAATCAAGTTACAGGAACACTTCGCTCCCTGGCAAGACCGTCTCTCCAGTACACCCACCTAAAGGACTGAAGTCTATTGTTGCTGACCTACATTCAGAGAGCCTGAAGGAACTGCACCCATCTGAAATCCAATTAACACAAAACTGCATTGGTTTTGCAAGGAAAAAAATGCAGGAAACACGTTCCCTGCCATCCACGTCATTTCTCCACAAATACATAGCTGTTATTCTGCAGCTGGGTGCTTGATATCTTGCAAGCATCCAAAAGTTTCTGTCGATTTGTTTTCTCTGTATTCTGGAAGAAGGCAGTAGACATCTTTTAGCAGCCAACTTGCAGAGCCAAAGCGTAAATATCTGTGTTTACATTCATGATGACATCCCATAACAAGGACACAACGTATGTAAACTAGCATTGCCAAAGCAAAGCTTGTTTTTTTTTAATCCACCTTTAAATTGAAAAATGATACCTCGCATTACTTTATAACGCACATTCATCATAGAAAACTTTAGCACATTGAACGGTACACAACAGAGAGCTTGCCAAAATGTTACACATCGCGCCATCAAAGTTAGACATACTTTGTGCCACTATGGAGAGTAGCAAAGCATGGTAGTGAATCATCCTGGTCCCTGGTGATATTATCAACTCTTCAGCATACATTTTTATACTAAGCAACTGACATACATACAAGTTCAGCCTTCATATATCTAAATATATTTACAGAAGCAATTCAGGAAAAGTACTTTATCTGAGTGGATGTGGTTGCTGTTTTAGTGACAAGCCTTGGTCCAAAACTGTTCCACCTCTTGCTGACCCATACAACTCTCAGATATGGATTGCAAGCTGAGACAAGTCACTGACTTATTGTGATCACTGACAGGGTACATTTTGACACATTACTTCAAAAATGAAAGACTGCAGATATAACATGGGGAAGTTACAAATAAATGGTATGTAAGATATTTGCTGATGTATTGATGGATATACATGTGCCTATCTGTACTTAAATACACCAATGAATCAAAATATTGAAGCAAATATCATATATCTCCCTCCTTACCACATCCCTCTAAATGAATTGTAAATGTCACTCATTTAAAGATAGATAATTTTCATTTAAAGTTGATAATTTCCACTGACAGCTTGGGGGGAGAGACACAGTGGCCACAGATTTAATTAAGAAGCGCCAAGTATCGCAGAACAAGGCACAATTTGATATGTGACCCCCGCCTTCCCCCCAATGCGGGACCAATGCTGGATGTACTGGACCAAGAAGTCAGATCCACAGCTATGCAGCCTCAAGCACAGTCTTTATTCCTAGTCTTTATTCACGCATTATTCCTGCAACCATCGTTAAAATGATCTGTACAGTTTGGCTACTGTTTAATATATGTGCATGGGTGGGTGTGTGTCACGTTCGCGGCAGGCAAGGAGGCGAATGGAGCCGGACGGACAGGGTAAACGGGGTTTACTTGGAAAGCACGGCAGACAGGCATGAACATGCATTGACAATATACATGACCATACACAATGATCGACGCAAGACTCAGGAAGACGTGGACTAATATACACAGGCCAGTCAGGAAGTAACAGGACACAGGTGATCACAATCGGGGCAAGAACACAAGGTAACGAGGTGGGCATGGCACACGGGAGGATCGTACGGAGCGGATCATGACAGTGTGGTCATGTTTTGACTCATCACTGAATATATATACAATTCTTTCATTAGCTAACAAAATTGTGTGATTATATTTCAATGAAAACCATAAATTCTTGTAACTTCTGGATCAGACTTATTTCTTCACTTTTTGCAGATTCAAACTGCTACTTAAATAGCTGTTTCACACCATACATAATAGGTGTTTCTACAGCTTTTTCTCAGAAAAAGTTTTGTCACAGACCAGCCATTTCCTGGATGCAAGCACAGTGAGGAAGGAATAGGCGGCAGCTTCGAGCAGCATTCTGCTTCCTAACGCTTCATATTATAATGGTCTTTGGAATATACACTTATGTTATACATTTTCATTTAATTACCTGTACTTTCTAATTGACCAGTGTCTTATTATCGCATAAATTACATTTTTCAATTTTGTTGCCATTTGCCAGCATTACAGTATTCGGTGTCTTATACAATCTTATTTTATTCAGTTACTCTGATTGTACTCACATGAGACTTTTATCATTTTTCTTTTAAAATGTCATATTTACAAACCAAATAAAATATATCATGATAATTTATCGTATTCTCAGTCAGTTTATGTTTCTAAATTGCCCATAATTTGTGGGTTTCTGCCCTGTGATGCACTTAAGTCCTCCGTAGGGTGTTTCATGGCCTGGTAATCTGGCTTCCAAGCATATGCTGCAAGCTCACCCCAGTTGCCCTGTACTGAGAGGTGGAATGGAAGATGAATGAATGATATTCATATAATGTAGCTGTACTGCTCAGAAGTGAAATGGCATCTTTAGTTTATGCAGTTGTCAAAAGTATAATAAAAATTAGCATTGAGCTTTTGCACCCATCCAAGTCTGTCTGACACTAAACGAAAATGACTGCATGTTGAATTTTACTGCCCTGTCAAACCACCCATGAGATCTGCTCACTAGAGTCTTTTTGACGCAAGACATACTAAGTTCTCTGCTAAAATTAGTGTCTGAGACAGTCATCAGTTGTCAATGGTCTGCACACAGAAAGTTCCTGCTTATCGAGAGCTGTTGTCACTTTAACCCAGATCCCAGTGATGGATACCAGGACCAAGAGACTGCCACTGCTAGAAAATCACTGAAAATCCCAAGACTATAGTAGCTTGACTTAGGCTGAAAATGAAATGTCATGAGCACTTTCATTAAGCAGTTACTATGCTGTTATAATGTGTGGAAAAAATACACAAAGCATTTTAAAATTCATTGATTTGTGTAGCCAGTATAGCATTATGCATGTTCTGACTTTATTTTACCATTATGCATTATAAGATACAAGTGGAAAAAATAAGTACACCCCATTAAAAATTGTCATTTTTAGCATATTTTAACAGATATATAGATAAATTCTAGATTTTCATTTCAACAACAATAATAGCATTGTGATAAAACTGAAAAAGTTACACATTAAACATTTAGTAACCACTATTAAAATAATCAAAAATTCTAACTATCGAAAAAGTAAGTATACCCCTATATAAATTGTTACATTAAACCTTAAAAATAGAATTAAATGTACAAAATCAGGTGTAAATGATTACGTCACTATTAGATCTTTGAGAGTCACACCATATATGAACAACTGGTCTTGTTTGGCCATAGCCATATGAGGTATATTCCATCATGCCAAGATCAAAAGGGCCTCCTAAGGCCCGCAGAAGAAGTTTGTTGACGCTCATGGTCATAGTAGGTATTTAAAGCCATTTCAAAGCAATAAATATAGAAGGTTTCAGAACACTGGCAATCTGTCCAAGCCATTCAACAAAATTCAGGCCGAGAGCAGAGCAGGAGATGCATCAGGAAGTCTCTAAGAAGCTCAGGGTATTAGCAGAAGATCTATACATTGCACCTGCCACAGTTCATATGAAAGCCGGCACAAATCCGGTCTATGCGGGAGGTCAGCACAGAGCAAGAATCCTCTGCTCTCAAAAAGGAACATCAACTCAAGATTCAAATTTGCCATTAAACAGCAGCACAAGGGACAACATTGTTCTCTGGATAGATGTGTCTAAAGTTGTTTAGGAACAATTTCAGATGTCATAATTGAAAAAAAAAACAGAAAAAAAAGAACCTCATGGTAGCTGATATTTTATTTTGAAATATTTTTGCTGCCTCAGCGACTGGTCAGCTTGTCATCATAGGGTCTACAAAGAATTCAACATCATACCAGAGAGTGCTTGAGAAGGATGAGAGGCAAGTCAAATTAATCAAATTAATATATTGTGGGGCGACTAATGGAAGGATGTATAATAAGGAAACCTGCATAAAGGAAATGGCAAAAATCTCCAGCTTGATATAAAACACAGTTATAATAAATGATTTTAAGAGATTATATTGCCAAAAGAAGTAATAACAAGTACTAAATGTAATGATATACTTACCTTCCCCCCACAGAGAAAACTTAGATTTCTGTTGAATTTTGTTGAATACATTATTTCAAAATTGAAATTATTATTTCATTTTTATGTTTTTTTGCTATATTACATCACCACTATCTATCAGAAGTATTCTAATGAAGACTAAATATTTGTTTGTCCAAATATGTTGAAAAAGACAAAATTTTACTTTTTCACATGCATGTGAGAATATTTAATTAATAGTACTTATTAGTTGGTGAAAGGCTGGTAGTGGAAAAATGAATGTCGTCGCATGTCATTATATTCTAAATGATCTGGTAGTTTTGTATTGTTGTCAGTTGTTGCATGTTGGACATGGTCTGCACATGCTAATAGCATCGCTATTGTTGTCGCTACAAAAAACAATGATGCATCTCAGACTGGGAAGGATATATTTGTGCTGAAATTCTTCACAAATGATGCAGCCATTATCATTTGCTATTGAATAGTACACACAGTGACTACAGCCAGACAAAATGTATATTTCAATACACAGTGCATGCTGATTTGATGCTATATGCACCTAACAAGTGTTGCTGGGTTAAAGCAACAATCTGGAGTCTTTCTGAACTTCTCGTTAGGTTGGGGATCATAGAAAATGGGGATTATTAAATTAGAATGTTGCCCCAGGCATCTCAGCTGTTGTCATGCTGGCTCAGAGAATGCTGAGATTTCAGAGAAACTAGAAATTAATATGACGCAATGTTTGCACAAGTACCTTATTATTTAATACTGAAAAATTTAACATACTATGTTCAAATTAGCAGACATGTGACCTTCCAGTTCAACAGCATGTATGCAAAGAGTGCCAAAGTATCAGGACCATCAATGTTTGAGCATAAACTACGAGTCTGGCCTATACTTGTGAGGGCTGCATATTATCAATAATGGACTAATCGGAGATGTTCGTGCAGCACTAAATCACTCTGAAATGTAAAGTGTTAAGGTTTAGCGTGCATCAGAAGGCCTAACAGTTCTGGCAGCTCACTTGGCCAGCTCAGAGCAGTAGAGAGAAGAGATGAGAGAGAGGCAGAGAGGGAGAGACAGAGAGAGGAGGGAGCAAAATTCAGGCACACACACGACAGCTGGCAGGGACAGACAGAGTGTGTGGGCGTGAAACTGTCCAAAACTATCTGTGAGGATTCTTATATATCTGCCCTCATGGCAGAACTCTGCGAATGGCCTGTCCCCTCAAATCACGTCAGCCAACAAAAATTGCACTTTTTCACGAATAATGTTCTTGTGGTTGCCAGAAATATGGATGTGAAAAAGAACAGCTTATATCGTTTTAAGTAAATGTGAAATACAACATAATACTGAGCCATTATTAGAGGCCAAGGTAACCTCAAAGAAGTGGAGGTACAATTCCATCTTGTAGAAAAAACACATGTTAACTTCAGCAGGCCAAATCTGTCATCATAGATCAGGCAATTTTTAAAAATGAAGATTATGTTCTAAAGGTAAAATGAAACTACAAAGTAAATTAAAGATAATCATTTATAGATTGTAGACCATCAATAAAATTAAAGTATGGAGGAGATACTAGAACTATGTGACCCACTGACAATAATAACCCACCAGTTGAGATACAGTACCTTAAATCACAGGTACTCCCTTGCATTTCATGGAACAATATATGTCTGACTTACTAGGTTCTGAATCATTAACGAGTAAACGATGCATGTCGTACTCCATTGCATTTCTGAGCAAACAAAAACAACAAAGTGAACTAACAAAAGTTATATTTAAAATATATTTAAGTCAGCATATTCTACAATTACCTTTATTAAAAATGAATTGTTTGCAAACCTCAAAATACATGTAGCACTGAAAAAAAAAATTACGATAAAATTTTGAAAAGTTTTCAGTTTACAATTCCTGCTGCTGTGGGACGCATCTAGTTTCTTGCATGAGTAATGCTTTCATTCCTTTTGTCTGACAGGTTGTCAACAAATTCATTCTAGAAACCCAGCAAAAAGAACTGTGGGTCTCAGAATAAGAACAAGCTTGCTGTGGACCAAGATATGCTGCCTGTGTTTGATCTGTACTTCAACTAAACCATTGTCCAGCAGAGAGCAGATTCTGACAGCTTCTCCAAAGTGAAAAATGTACAGAACTTCCTTTAACGGCCAACAATACAGCAGGAGAACTTTGGCTTCCTGAGAAAAAAAAAAAACAAAAAAAAACAAAACAAAAACACACAGAGAACCAAAATACAACAATAGTGTCTCAGGTGACAAATGCTCATGACAGCAAAGGATAGACCCCAGAACCTTCTACAGGTAATAGCTGAAACACACTGTCAAACAAATAAAGCAGCAAAAATCCAAAGTAATAACCTAAAAATAAATCAATGTTTTAGAATAACCGAAGGAATAACACAGGTTTTGCTTTCATTCCTACGCTTTCAATAAATGCCTTGCTTTGTACACAGTAGGGCCGTAAAATATGGGAGAGCTTGAGATGGATGGCAGCCATTTTCCCAGCACTTCCCACTCTATGCCATTCTGCATATTGTAAGTCTTTTTAAAAGCCTTTTTCAGGATGCTTTTTTTCACATGCATACTCCGGAATCTTTTTATAATGCTACATCAATCGAAGTATTTAGTTGTCTACAAACGTTGCTTGTGTAATTGAAATTCCAACAGATATGTCAATTCTAAAGTATGCAGTATTTGAATATTACGTGTTGGAGACTACTCATGCTGAAGGCATTTAATAAACTGACAGTTTTATTTTTTAAAATCTCTTAAAACTTTAATTATTTCCCACTTGTAGGTACTGACTTTATGGTCAGCAAATCAACTGTGGTTTAGACACTTGAGTATTGAAAATGCCTTGAAAGTTGCAGGGATTTTTGATTTTGTCAGTTAGTGACAGACATCTAACTACAGTAGGGTATCATACTATGACTGACTATCAGTAGGTTCAGCATAAAGAAGGTTAGGGTGATTTTAATGTCTCTGTTTAATCATGAAACGCATGAAGAACAATCTTTGGTCAATTTAAGTCAATTGCACATTTATATTGTAGCATTTGCAATCCTCCCATGAGTGAAAAAAGGAGCAAAACAATATCAACTTGTCTGAGAAATTCCAGCAGTTTCTCTGTTCCTTACATTTTGGCCTGAGTGACAGAGCAGACCTCTGCCGTCTGGAAGGACAAAAAGAAAATTCATCAAATTGTGGAAGCCTCTAGTGTTAAAATGCATAACGTGCAAAAGTGTGGTGCATGGATAGGCACAGACACAGGGATATCCATCAGTCTGATTAAAAGTTACACTCAATTCAGCTTACAGTATGTGAGTTTCTGCTTAATGTTTTTTGCTTAAAATTTGAAATACTGAACATAAATGTAAAAACAGTTCTAATGATAATTAAATGATTAGGGCATGTTTAGACTGAACATGAACGGTCTGCTACACAATGGCTTTAGTTTATTCACTGCAGCCAATAAATTCTGCACTTCTGACTAAAGAACTGTATGGTGAAACATCCATCCATCATCTAGTAGAGGGTGACAGTGCGCCTAGAGGCATTTCCAGGAAACAAAGTCACAAAGCTGAGGACACTCTGGGTGGGATGGCAGTAATTTACAGGACACACACAGTAGTTTGGAGACACAACTTCGCACAACTGCATGTTTCTGGACTGTGGGAGGAAACCACAGCAACTGCAGGCAGCTCCTACAAACACAGAGAGAAGATGCATACTCAGAACATACTCAGAACACACAGAAGCAGGGCAGGACTCAGAGCTACACGGCACTAAACACACCACAACTACGCTAACAAAGCAATATGCCGAGTTTTGTAAAATGCTTCTTTTTACTGTATTTTCAATAACGAAAGGTTTATGTCATTTATGTCAAGGTTCATTTGCACACCTAATCGAATTGCAGGAAACTGTGCACTTTGAAACAGTTTTTTCATACGGCATCACTGTGATGCAATGGACAATTGCTCAGTTTAAAATATTCTCAGTTTAAAATATATTTAAAATGGTTCTTGGTTCGCCGTTTTGAGCCCAATCACCCGTTCATGGCCCTTGAGCGAGACCCTTAACCCCCCCCAGCCCCAGGCGTGCTGCATGCTACCTGATCCTGTGCTATGAACCCCCCCTATCCCTCCGCCAGCTATGGAGAGCAGGATGGGGTAAGTGTAGAGAAGAAATCCACTGTACATGTACTCATACCTGTGCAAACGGCAAATAAAGGATTTATGGCAAACTTTTGGTAACATGAGTATAGTTAGCAAAAACCTACACCATAACATTACTCTTATTAGTGTGAGGTTGGACTCCGATCTCACACTGAAGCCAAGCCCACAATACTGACAGCTGACAGTTTCCTCTGTGCAAGGAATTCTCCACCTGTGTCCCATCTGCCTGTGTTCATTATCCCTGCTTTCATGGAGCATTTTATTCTCCTCCTACGTGGTTCTGTATGCCTAATCTTCCCGATACTCCATCTCGTAAGTATGTCCCCTGCTTTTGTGGTAACACTTTACTTGAAGGCATATGAATAATGTAGTAGTACACACTTACTTAATGCATTAATGATGAATGAACATGGGATCAGTACTTAACACTTTTTCACTGGTTTTCACTGGTTAATTAATCAATAATGATAGTTCATGGGGAAACTTATATTAGTTCATGATTTGTTCTTGAGTAGTACTTAAATGAGTTAAGTAATTTTTGCCCTCAAGTTGTCTTACTATTATTAACTAATTAGTTAACTGTTAAGTAATATAGTGGCTGAATGACATACATAATTATTAATGATGAACAAGCATGGAACCAATATGTAACTAAAACTTAGTTATGGATCAAGTAATGCACTAAGTAAGCATGTACTACTACATTATTCATATCCCCTCAGGTAAAGTGCCTTTGCAAATGCAGAACAGTGACTTGGCAGGTAGCATTCTCACATCACATCTATAGCATTGGGGATTTGGGGTCTGGCCCCAACTTTGTGTACAGAGTTTATATGCTCCCCCCATGTTGATGTCGGCATTTTAGTTTTCCCTTACAAACCGCAGTACTGTACAACTGAACTAGAGACTATAAACATAGTGTGGGAAAATCATGGTATACTGATAAATGAGTTCAAAAAGTCAAACCAAAGTGTTTGTAGTTACATAAGACTGCACAGATATAGTGTGTGTGATAGCGTGTTTGTGTGTGATTTGTGTTTGTGCACGTTTGCATGCCCATTGATGGAGAACGTCTGACGGTGTTTTGTGCTACCAAAGATAATGGATGGATGGAAACAATTGGTATGGATAATATATTTTAAAAGACAATTTCAACAATTGTAGTATAAGGGCCAAATTATAAAGATTTCACAAAAAGACTTCTCAGAATGTTATCATTTACTGCTTCATAGTCTTGGGGCTCGATTTAATCCTACAGCATTGCTAAGGGCCGTTTACAGATTTAAATGTATGTATTTAGCACATTCTAAAGCGACATACAAGTGAGGTAAATAGCGTATTACAAACATCAACCAGTCAACCAGGCATTAGTGCAGCTAGGCTGAACTTCCCAAGAATGCCCAAGTACAAGAGTAAGCTGTATTGGAGTAAGAGCTACACAACTGCACATATAACTATTAATAAAGAATCTCATTAGACCACTCAACTGCCTGTAGGTGCAATACAAGACCATTCAAGGAACAATCAGGATCACAGTGGACAGCATTAGTATTATTTTTTTAAGCACACAGGATGTTTGCGTCATTAACACATTTGATGTAGACATGCATGTGTGTATGTAGGTGACGCAGATATTTTCTTTACGTGTCCATAAATAGTACAATATGCATAAAATGCCAAAGTCCACAATTAAAAATTTATGTCCTGCTGTGCAGATAAATGAATAATTGATGTCCAGCTGACCCTGATACAAAGTGTATCCAGTCAAAGCATCAGGTCCACTACAGGCTAGCAGCCTCAAGATATTTGGATCCATATTTATAAATAGTTATTTGTAGATGCCAGACTAGGTGATAATGAAAAGTTTTGACAACAGACCAGACACAGGTGATCTGTATCGCAGGTTTGACAACCTGTCAGTCAGGCAAGGAACAGAACTTTTTTTTAAGGCGTTACAAACTTTCACAAGTGACTGAGGTACAATGGTTTTAATGAATTTGGTTAAATGGAAAATGTGTTTGTATAATTTTAGCATAATGTATGACTTCCTGTCTCCTTGTGCCCTATGCTGCAGGCTCCGCATAAACTTATACTGGCAGGACAGATGATGGATGAGTGTATTGTATTAATAACTATAGCTTAAAAATTCATATTTAATCTTTGTTATATGAACATTCATGTTTGATCAATAAACACGCATTCATCAGTCATGAGCCCCATTTTAATTATTTAAGATCTAGAACCATCTGAAATAATGGGAAACTTTAACTTGACATTATGTTTGAGAAATTACTCACATAAGGACTTGGGTTATCTTTTGCCATTTCAGTTTTGAGTTATTTTTTCTGTGCCTACTGGTAGTCCAGGTAATGATCAACGAGCTCAGCACAGACTGATGGGTTCATTAAGGCTTCAGAGCAAAGGAATTGGTGGAGTGCAGCTTACAGAGCTACTCATTTATGTATCACTTTGGTTTAGGTTCACTGCAGAGTATTCAAGGTTAGTTGTTTTACTTCATCTTTTACACATTTTTTTGTGTTAGTCCCTTTGTTTGAATAATTTCAGTTTTACTTCAGTTTAGCAAACCTGTGCACCCCAAACTGCAACACGGCAACCATAGTTTAGATTTTTTTCCCTATGCATTATTTTCTATTCTTAAATCTCTAGTTCTCCTGGATATGTAACATCTAAGGAGCAGAGGATGTGTGCTCTGACTGTGAAGATCTGGTCATTAATAGTTCATACTAAACCTTTGTTCCTTGTGTTTCTCAAAGCTCAAGAGCAGATCATAGCTGAAATGGGAGGAAAGCCACACAACAGAGACGACATGCAAAGCCTGTGTACAGAGAGCACAGGCAGGATTCCTCGCAGCCTCAGAGATGAGAAGCAACACTGCAAGAGTACATACAGAAACACAAATAAGACAATGTAAGGACTGATCCTATTCCACCAACTGTACTGCAACCACCGCTACCGCTGCCCTTCCCCAGAGTACTGACAACTGAACCAGATTCTCCTAATTGACCAGGCTACTTAACCAGACTGGCTGCTGCACCCAAACCAAGGAATTATTCTTCTCATGACCAATTTTATTAGTGTGCACTATTGGTCCCTGTTTTTCCCTGTGTGGTTCAACCAGTATGTTACTCCTGCCAATCCCCATCTGAGGATGTGTTTGTTTCCCGATCTCCCAGTGACCACACGTGTCCCTGCCTTAGCCTCCTCTCCCAGGATAGACCTTCTGCCTCCATGACCTTTGCTTCCGTCCCTGACTACAAGTATGACTCATTACAAACAGCTATATTTCCAAAGATCTAAATATTAAGGAAGAAAACATGCCTATAAGAAAATTAGTGCAAATCATGACCCAACTGAATTGTCCTTCACAGTGGCTTTCCTGTGTCTCTGTGTGTAAAACTGGGAAAAAAGTGACAATGTGCGTGCCTTATATTAGTCTTAGATTGTTATTAATAAGTAACATAATCCTTATATCTTAAGTAAATCAGGTTCCCTGTGAGTCAAAAATAATGCTTGGATGGGATGTTGGTCAGTGTCAATAGTTGTCTTATGTCTGCCATATTTGGGTGTATTTACCACACTACAATGCAGATGGTAAACAAACAAGCAGATCTAATTATAAAAAGGGCTGTTTTCCCCCTATAAAAAGTGGGGGAAATGTTTGCAGCCCATGGAGTTTTGTGGTGTCATTGCAAAGGCTATTTCTAAAAAGGAAAATGAAATGTTCTGACGTTTTGTGCCATTTGAGGCCATTACCAGCTAATGAGAGGGTACTAAGGCTGATGTTAAGGGCACCCTATTAGCTGGAAAATGGAGAGTTGGTCGACCGTGGGCAGCTCGCTGGAGAGCACAGGCCAAAGCCACAAGATGACATTATCAGCAAGGTGATGCAAAGTATCTATTAGTAATCTCTCGCAAAGAGAACACTGCGGTGCAGTAATGCTAGCCTTCCAGAGGAATTCATGGAAGGAATACACAAGATCATGTGGCAAACAAAGCTCTTGAATCTTTGTAGCCCTGCTGCCGTTTGCAGTGGCTCACTATTTTGGCTCAGGTTGTGTGATATTTATGCATAACATCCACATTTAACTACAGTGATTACAGTAAAGCTCTGATTGTATTTCTCTTTATCTCACTTGGTTTTTGCCAACCTGGCCCAAAAACTTGCATACAAGCAGAGGAGACTCAGACATCGCAAAGAGTTCTCACTTACCTGTCTCTGACTGAAAGCTTAAAGCACACTGTCAAATCATTTTTCAGGTCAACTACACATCACATTAATTGCACCGCTTGCAGAACAAAGCAAGAGTATCTGTACCTACATACACTGCGCACAAGAATCCCTTTTTGTGGTAAACAGAAAGAAGCCCCCACGAATGAAAGACAGGCTCAGTAAGGGAGCTCAGCCAGCAAGTGGAGGACTTACGTAACAGCACAGAGTCATGCATTCTTTCAGTGTGATGATGCCTGAGGCTGCAGCCATGTGATGGCATTAAGGATTTCTTATCCAAGGCTGCAAGCCCACACTCCCACGGAGCTGGGAGAGTAGCGATCAGCATGCAGGATCCATTGCAGCCACTCTCACTGCTGTAGGGATGGATGCGTGTAGCTGCATGTCCCCATTTCTGCTGAAGGTGGCGCTTCATTGACCACAGTTGGTGGATTTGTTGACTTGTGCCTCATTTTGGAAATACAGAAAATATCAAGCATAATATATAATAATATTAGAATATATTATAATAAATATTAGTATATGTCATGTAGTAAGTATTAGCATGTGGCTCAGTGGGCTAAGCCTGTGTGCCTGTAATCACAAGGTTGCCGGTTCAAACCCAGTATCAGCATGTTTGTGGGTCCTTGAGCAAGGCCCTTAACCCCCAGCTCCCTGGCTGCCCTTCGTGGACAACTTGCTCTACAAAGAGCAAGCTGAGGGAGGTGTAAAAAAGAATTTCCCCACAGGGATCAATAAAGTCCTTTTTACTATTACTAAAGTGAGAAACACATGCAATTTAGCTAAATTAAAGAGAAACTGGTGTGTTTACTTGGGCTGCATATTTCAAATATTAAAAAAATGTAACAATAAATATCGCAATGTTTTATAAAGCAAAAAATGGGGTGTAAATATGAATAATATAACTTATCTACCTATAGATTCAAATTGTACATGATTATTGTTAATCCAGAGACAGCATTTACTATACATTGACAAGAAAATTGGTATATATACAAGTATGTGCATTACCTGCTATGATAATAAACACAATCTGTTATTACCAGTAATACACAAATTATAGTATTTCTGTTGTACTTGTTGAGTACATTAATCAAACATTCACTGTGTTCACTGTGTAGATGTGAAACCCAAGGGTGTAGGCTGATGACTTCAACAAAAGCTATTTGGAGCAAGCAGTTAGCAAACCTGGAGTCTGATCAATGAAATGAGATTGGCATTACTTTGACTTATGAAGAACCTTAAAAAGAGTTTGAGAAAGCCACTCACAAACAAAAATATGTTGATGTGAACCATGCCATGGCAAAAAAATTTTTCCAAAGACCTACAATCAAGAATTCTTGATTTGTTTAAAGGCGGAAAGGGCTACAAAGCAATATATTTATGTATGTCTTATTATACTAACTGATTGTCTATGGCAGGGCTCTTCAAATCTGGACCTCAATTCCAAATCCAGGCCTTATTTTCAGTTTTCCCAGGTAGTTAGTTTAATAATTACTGATTCTGATTGGTCAGAGGCTTCACACCTGGCTCACAGGTAAAGGAAGGCTGGAAAACCATCAGTGCTCAGACCTTGGGACCGTGATTTGAATAATAGGGGTCTATGGTGTGTTACTTGAAATCTCAAAGAGTTTGTTCATCAGCCCACAGTTAGACAAACTATCTGTAACTGCAGATGACTTAGTACTGGGGGTACCAGCCAAGATAACTCGAAAGACACAACACAGAATGCTGAACGAGGTAAAAAATACAGTAACAGCTAAAGGCTTGAAGAAATCATTGGAACTGCTTATTACCACATACATGTACCACGTAGTGTCTATTTAGGGAAAATGGTTAAGGAATCATTAAATCAAAGCTATAAGTGATATATTTTAATATACCTAATACATGGGCGTCACCGCCATTAAATCTGAGGGGGACATGTCCCCCTCACATTTCATAATTATTCATTTGGATCCCCCCACATTTAGCATAAAATATTAGTTTTATGCAAGTGTGTCCTCCCCACATTCAAAATGCTTCTAATGCCCCTGACCTAATAAGTAAATTTAATGTCAGTTGTTCTACACAAAATTCAACCACTATATTTCACTGTAACATTTTGTTTTTGTTATAAGATTCTCACATTTTTGAGAATGACCAGGTTTAATTTATGTGGTTACTGCCATGGTTGTATTTTCAAAATCAAAGGCTTTCTGCGGATTTCAATTAGGTTTGTAATATAAATGAAATAGTACATGTTCTGCATTTTGCTTGTTGCCTAAATCATTGAGGCCGTAACCCATATTTCTTGCTCGATAAATAAATTTCACTTCTTGCACAGCCCCACCTTATTTTTTGGGTTACGTGTGGTGGGCGTGGCCACGCTGATGAGGGGAGAAAATGCATAGCTCAAACGTGTGTAACTTTTTAAGGACCTTTTGCATTTAAGCACCTGAAGGTAGAATAGAGCCCTTTGTGTTTGTCCTTACTTGTGTTGAAGATAACAAACATATTTTATGACCAATTACTGCAAAAACAAGGTAATTATAAAGGGTTAGAAACACTTTTCCTTCCCACTGTAAGGACACAAAGCTTTGAAAATTCTATGACATTTTGACATAATATGCCTTCTTCTTGCGTGAAGAAGGTCACAAAATCTCTTTCATGAAACAGATAAAATACAGAAAACCCACTGCATGGCCTTGAAGATAAAGTATAAATATTTGCCAGCCTCTTTTCTTCATGCCTGTCATCCTGTCCACTCGCCGGCCTTTTCTTTTGCCTCCCATTTATCACCTTCCTCCTGTCTACTTCCTTTGGTTTTACAGATTGGCTCATTTTTTTCATTTGGATATGAACACAAGCCACACAAAGCAGAAACCTTGAGTGGTGCTGACTCAGTGGAGCTATAAACTTCTGGAGCTTTCTGAAGTGGGACCACTGATAGCACAGGCACAGTCTAGTACAAAAAAACACCCGCCCC
>JAODKF010000116.1:26425286-26448071 GCA_026779585.1 Mormyrus proboscirostris | reverse complement strand
AAGTTCTCCCCAAGCAAGCTTGATGGGCCGAATGGCCTCCTCTCGTTTGTATATTTCTTATGTTCTTATGTTCTTAAAAGCTGACACATTTTATGACAGGATTCCTCCTCATTTAGTGATAGTGATAGATAACCAGAAGTTATTAATCTATTAATCTGCAAACATAAACAAGAACATCAATTTTTCTAAGGTTAGTAGGAATCAGACTAGCTCTTAATCCCTGACCCTGAAATGCCCACATTAATCCCTCAGTGTTGGTGGGGACATGTGTGTACCGTCCATACCAATCCATATCAACGCCCTTGCATTTTCCTTTCTCATCACTATATGCTCATGATTCATTTCTTGTTTCCTTTAAATGCTATACTTGATTTAAATGTAACCAGTGTGCAGCAGACCAGCAGACCTGGGGCTGGTGTCATTCTCTAACGTGTGAATAAGGGCACTGGCACAGTTTGCGATATACATCATATCTGTAATTGCCTGCAATGATACCACTATTCAGAGTATGTTGATATTACAATATACTACAGCTTTGTGTACAAAATAACCACTGTAAAGTCAGCAGCCACATTAAATGGTCTGAATAATCCAATTACAATTTTCAGTGACAAAATAGACATAGCAGGTGTTTTAATTGAGTGGTAAAGCCATGCTAATCATTATTGGTTAGGCATTTGCACCATTGTAATAGTACAGTATTACAATTATTAAAATAAATATCAGTAAATGGAATATAGGTGGGAAATAAGACATGTAATAAGACAAGGATGGGATGACATTTTCTAGTCATTTGACACTATCCAACAGCACAGCAACCATTTTCTTGTTGCAGTCATGTTTTGACAAGGTAGTCCATACTGTAAGTCATTGGCCCATTGTACTGTATGTGTTGCAGAACAGGGCTGCTATCACACCAGCTGTGCCTTTATTGGTTTTCTCATCATTTGGAGAAGAAAATTAAATAATCACAATAATAATAATAAATTTTCATTTTATTCCCCGTGGGGAAATTCCTTTTTTGGGGAAATTCTTTTTTTTTACACCTCCCTCACCTCCCTCTTTGTAGAGCAAGCTGTCCATGAAGGGCTGCCACCTGTTGGGGCGCCCAGGGAGCTGGGGGTTAAGGGTCTTGCTCAAGGACCCGCAGACATGCAGAGGCATTAGATGCCTATTAGACCTTTGTGGTCAGACTCTTTAAGATAAGAAATCTCGTTTCATTCATGTGCTTCCAAGCTGAAATACAAACATAAATGTCACCTAATTAGTCTTTTTTAATCTCCCATAATGAACCAGTAAGAGAACACTTTGGTTATGCTGGTAGATATACGTTTGTCGCAGAAGTACTGCTATTTCAGTATGTGAAGACTGTAATTTCTGTAAGCAAATTTGAATAATTTCACTGGGCAAGCTGTTAATGATGTTTCCTATTATCTACGCATTGAAAAGAATTTTAGATAGGGAAACATTTTACAATGTCCTGACCACTAAGCATGAGTAATATTATAATCTTCTCATAATTTCCATATTGGTTTACCCACTATACAGTTGCAAAAGTCAGGAGCCTATCCCGCACAGAATACTGCAGAATGCAGTTTGTTAGTCCATAGTAATACTGCTGCTTAATCAAAACTGGAAAATATTGCATAATTTAAAATTCCCACCATCAAACATTATTGGCTTGTCAGGGTAAATTTGTTACTTAATGCTTAGCAAAATCACTGCTATACTACAATTCATAAAAATATGTTTTTATAATTTATATTAAGTTTCTGGAAGAACGTAACCTAGCAAAAGCGCATTCTCTTTGAATTACATAATCATGGCAACAATAATAATACTAAACATTACATCATTATTCTTAAACATAATGTAATTTAGCTATTATCCATATTGTTCGCAATAACAAAAAAGTACCATTAAAGTCGGCAAATTATCACAAAATAAATTACGGACATACCAGTAAAAGTAAAAGACACAGCTGAAATCTTCCGATACGCAGATAACTTTAATGACACACCACTTGTCAAGAACATTTATGTAATGAAAGCATTGATGCACTAATTGCATTTTGCTATTGTTCAGCTGATGTGCTAATGACAGACTGATATTTGTGTATATTATGGTTCAAAAAAGACACTGACTATTCCATTTTCAGCTTTGGGCACTGTAGCATGATGCTAGACATGTATAGCCCTTTTACTGTTACATAAGTCTGAAAGGTTTAAATAAAATGTGCTGATATAAAAGCATGGTAATGAGCAACTGATTTCTAATTCTGATGGCTGATACCAACTTTGTTGTATTTTCTTAAACATAAAAATCTTATTAAAAGGTAAACGGCTACCTTTCATTATGCATCTGTTAAATATTACAACACTAAGAAATATCTGTCAAGAAGTATTAGTTTATTATCAGATCTACTGTGTTGTATGTTGTGCTTCAGTGTTCTTCAATATGCTTAGCATTCTCAGCAAATGCAGGATATACTGCCCCCTATTGGAAAATACTATGCAAAACATCAACACTTGCAAAAGAATAAATCAAAGGTGAATCTTTGGAGCGAGGACCTTCATAGTCTTTTAATATCAAGTTTGTGGTATTTCAAAATAGCAATTCATGCATGCTGCATATATAACCTAATATACAAACTTATCATACCAAAATAAAATTTTGTGTTTTATGTTATGTTATGTTATGTTATGTTATGTTAAAGCAAACTGTGCAGTTTTGGTCCCAGTGGAAATATTCATGAAAGATTTTTCCAACAAGCAATTCTAACAGAACCATAGAACTATAAAATAAAAAATCACAAAAGAACTGGAGAATGAGAAAAAGCATGTGATAAGATAAACAAGAGAAACAAGACAGTGAATAAATGTTGTTTTGTACATCACAGTTATTTATTGCATTCATTGGTAAATATAAAACATTATGTATGAATAAAAAAGATGTGAGTGGTACAAGGTGCATCTCCAAGGATATCGAGCTGCCACATTGTATTTCAGTTATGAAGAATGCCAGGTATCTGGTCGTCATCAACATCATCCAAACTTTTACTATTCAAAGTGACACATGGAAGCACAGCAAAATCACTTTAACTGCCAAAAAAAGGCATTCAGACTCCCACTGCTTGAGACCACATCTGAGCTGTTTCACCAAATGGACTTGGACAAGTACTGTGGCAGATACTAGTGAACAACTGGATCAGAAGATTTTTCGCAACAGGTTTTGCAAGAACACGTTATGGCAGGAACAGTATAACAACAGTGTTGCTGCAGTCAGTGTTTGGGTTGACAGTTGCTATGGTTGTGCAATCATGCAGACACGTTCAAGACGGAGTGGAACAGGAGCTGTCAGTGGGGGAGTCACATCCGCAGGCAGAGTCTGGGTGTTCTGGGTAGGGGTGTGGCATGTCCAGATTGATATAACTGACTTTTAAGTTGATGTAGTGCTCCCCCTCCAGGCCAGAGATGATCCCACTGATCTCAGTGACCAGGGTGGCAAAAGTAGGTCTTCTCTCTGGATCAGGGTCCCAGCATTGCAGCATGACAGCATACCTGCATGAGCAGATGAATTTGTCACTTTAATACTTAACCAGCCACACTAGAAATTCAAAATGCATGCACATATTTAAGGGACCTTAGATGTGTCTTTATGCTCTTATTTATAGCCTTAAATCAGATATTAGAACATTTTCTATTCCAAGCAAAACATATGCTATCCTTAAATGTAAGAGAATTTATCTCATAATATAGATGTTGTATATGTAGTATATATTTTACTATATGTACAGTGATCAGTAAAAACAACTGAATCCACCCCAACATCTTGCAAAAACAGCACATGTCAAGGTCTGGGATAAATTAGGTGGTAAGGTGACATTCTATATTCTTAGTCAACATAGTGAACTGACTTCATAGGAAGAATGTTGCACGTCTGGTCCTTCAATAGTTTTATTAGGTTATTGCTTTATAAGAAGTTGTCGTGTAACTCCTGCTCCTATAATGCTTACACTTGTACCTGGACATTAATTACAGTAGAAGCTCAGCTTAGCTGCACTTATGTCTAGTTGCTTCCTTGCTGGGACAATTGTTTGCAGTGTGCTATTTAACTCAGTTGTACATTCCTTTGGACAAAACATCTTCTAAGTAAACTGTGTAAGTGTGTAAGTAATCTTCTGTGTAAACTGCAGATGTAAATGTAAAATATAATGGAATAGTTCTGCATAGACCAGATTCACATGTCATGTTGTAAGCAATATGGGAGAGAAATGTCTAACTGTATCAGATTCCACTATCAAACTCTACTAAAATTCCATTAACACTGTAACTTACAGGGAGTTTGGGCAGAACTCTGGCTGGGGAAGTCTGCGTCCTTTAAACAAGTAACGAGTTATGTCATAGGGATCGACATCTGGGTAGGGGCTTGCTCCTCTGGTCAGCAATTCCCACATAAGAACCCCAAAGGACCACTGTGCGAAAGATGTCAGCATTACAACTGAATGACAGGAAATTAACAGGAGTACAATAGTATTTAACCAAGAGTAGATATTTGAATTCTAAAATGACAATACTGGAAAAATTAATACACCCTACTGGATAACTTTAGACCCTTCTTATTTCCAAAAAGGTGCTACTTTAGTATTCAGACACTCACCACATCTGACTTTGTTGTAAACTTTTGAGTCTGTAGACTTTCAATAGCCATCCACTTGACTGGTAGTTTGGCTCTCTTGTGGTCTTGGACACTGTAATACTCCTTATCAAAAACATCACGAGCCAGGCCAAAATCCGCCACCTTCACAGTGTATGACTCGTCTAGCCTGCCAAGTTGAGTAGAATGTCAATATTTTTATTTGTGTTTCTACTATTAGTGGCTACTTTCTAAAATAAAAAAATGCTACCATATAGCAGCAAGATGAACTCCATCACTGATAATTAAGCAGACATTCGATCTTAGGCATATTAATTTCAGGGAGATGGATGAGAGAGGACACCCACCCCACACTCACACAGAGTGTAAGAGTGGAAATACTTTATGCTGTTGGAACCACATTACATGCTATTTTCAAGAGCAATGTTATTCCAGTATCTTGGCAGGGGGTTTGCCCACGATGAATTTCACAAGACTAAAATTCTGTGGTATACTGTATTACCGTAATACCACCCAAGACTGCCAAAATGAAACCGATCATTAATAAGCACAGCTTTCAATTTGTTAAAAATGCAACAAAAAAACTGTATGAACCAAACTGTGGCTCAAAAATCAAGGTCTGAATCAATTAGTTTATATGAAGAATACTCATAATATATTGCACTTTTACTGTTTTGTATTGTACTACTTTGTATGCTATCTTAAAATTAAATAAGCTTTTTTTGAATATACTGAAAAATCCATTGGTTCCTTTGAAAAGATGGCTTCTGCAGCCACCTTTTCTAGTCTCTGCTGCCACCTAGTGCTACTGTTTCAGTTTTGAGGCGATCTGTCTTGAAATGTAGATTTTCATTCACATAATATTTTTTTAAAGTGGCAAGAATAAAACAAAGTACAAAGAACAAATACAGGCAGTCCCCATGTTATGAGTCTGTTCCTGTTGAAGTCTGTCTTGAAAGTGAATTTGTAGGTATGTCGGAAAAATAATAATACAGTACATAATAACAATAATAATTAAACAGTAATAATAAAAGTAACATGCATACAGTACTATACCGCACCTTAAACTGACAAATCACTGAAGGCACGCAATGTTTTCATGACGTTATTGCAAACTATTACAAACTATTGTATCTAACCCTAATTTTGAATATAACAGAGTTATGGTTATGGTAGTCCATTCACCCAAATATGATCTTAATTCGGGGACTGCCTGTAATTATCGGATTCACAAGGTCAATTTTCTTCTGTGGCCACCCTTTCTTTTCCTGCCACTGAGTGGAGTTGCTTTAATTTTGGTGCAATTTGTCTCATACAAATTTGCACAGGTTGAAAAAGATCTGTCAAATTTGTGTTTTCACAATGACAAGATCAAATGTATTGCTTCAATATGTGGCACTGCTCCATGTTGTGTGATACAATCCATGCAATATGTTTGCAGAGTTTGAAAAATATCCATCAAACATTTTTTGAGTTATTGCACTGACATAAAAATGCCTGAACTGTTCACAAAAATATATAAGTTTTCCAGGATGTCATTTCTGGGTGTCAGTGAACTAAGGTCAATTTACAGGAGACACATGGGATTTCCAGGTAGGGAGGGAAGTTCTGCATAGGCAGTCATGAATAGCTTAAAAACTTCCAGGCATGTATCTCTCTTGCTTCTGTGCATAACAGTACCAGTGACTCACATGCAGTTCCGTGCTGCCAGATCCCTGTGTACAAATTTCTTCAGGGCCAAATACTCCATGCCCTTGGCAACCTGCAGGCCAAAGCCAATAAGGTCCTTCACAGTTGGATTCTGGGAGAAAAATGAATAATGGCAGCCGTAGAGTGAGATAGAGACATCAGGGGTCCCTTTTAGACCAATTACTGCTGACATTAGCAGGGGATGTAATTAAGAAGAACAGAAAGTAGCTCAGGCCTCAGCCATAAAAAAAATAAACATTAACAGAAATAAAACTGCCATATTCTTGAGTTACAAGGATTATTTAAGTTTTTCCATCAATATCTTCTTTAGCCAGAATAACCTTTATTTGAACTTTTTTAATTTTATCTATGTGTTAAAAGAAATCTTAAAAACTTGATAGAAAATATGGTTAATAATAAATAAGGTAAAAACTCAATCTCTCCTACAAGTGTTCCTTTGCAATTTCTTGACATCCTTTTCCTCACTTACTCTCTGTTGACTGCGAATGAAATTGCGCAAGTCTCCATGTTTCATGTAAGGAAGCACCACCAGGGGGAGCCCTTCCTGAGGTATGAGGATACCCAGTAGGGAGAGAACATTATTGTGATGAAACTCTTTCATTAGGATTCCCTCCTTCAGGAACTGCTCCACTTCCTCCATTTCTGTGATTCCTGTGTGGATTAACATCAGTATTAATATCTTTCTAACCCAAATATGTATTTATGCACGTAACCTTATTATTAGCTGTCCACAACTCAATATATATGGCTGTGTCTGGCAGGAGACAGAGGGAAGCAATTTCTCACTGATTCACATTCTCATTTTTTTATAGTACAGATGAAATGATGCATTGTAAAGGAAACGTTCAGTGCTGACTATAAAAGTCATGCAATGGTCAAGTCTTACTGGTATATGCATTTATGAGATGTTAAGTGATGCTGCAATGTATAACAATTATAAATGCTGTCTCTTGTTCATTATTAAACCCCACAGATTATAAGTGTTCAATATCATATAAAATAAATCATTTACTCACTGTTTAATGACTTTACAGCGCAATGAATTAACTGGTTGTTCTCATTTGTAAAATAACCGTGATACACTGTTCCAAAATGACCTAAAAAAACATATATTAAAGGCATCAAACAGAGAAGAGTTTGTATTCTGCTTGCAGACTCTCATTTTACAGATGCTCCTCATATTACAACAGTTCAACTTATGATAATTCATCTTTATGATGGTGCAATAGCAGTGAAAATTCAGTAGATATTAAATTTTGAATTATGATCTGTTCGTGGGCTAGGAATATGCCATACAAGACTTCCAACTAATGCCGGGCAGTGGCAGCATCAAACCCATCCATGCCTCCTGTCAATGTAGCAATAGTGAATGTAACATCTCATACAGTGCGTAACACTGTATTGAACAGTGTTCTTTTCTGTGTTTAACCAAATTTTCCAATGCCTATGTCTACTCAATGCCTGGTCAGGTCAAGTTGGGGACCATGCACTGGTACAGCACATTGCCACGCTCACCACATGACGAAACTGCTAGGGATCCCAGTTGGCAACCCCCCAGGCCGACACGCAGTTCAGCTCCACCCTCCGGAAGTGCTCATCTATCTGCCACAGCCAGGTGTTAAAATAGGCATCCCCCTGGCCTGGTCGGTTTGAGTCCCCAGCAATGAAGACCCTGCAAGCCGGATCACCGTCAGGGCCCTAACTGACCCTACCTTACAATGTAAGTAATGTGCCTCATTCGGGACTCTCTGAGCAACAGGTCATTCAAGGTCAAATCAGCAATACCCAAAGGAGGCTCAGTTCACAGGGTAGCATCCAGAGCTATATAGCAATTCATGGACCCAAGAGGTCCTTAAAAGCCTGGATCTGGGTTTTAATCCAGGACAGTCACAAGCCCAGACACTCAGACTCCTCGCTCAGTCTCTCAAGAGCCCAGATCAGAGCTTCCATTGATTCCACAAAGATCACAGCAGTTTTGGCAAAGTCAAAATTGGTAAATCATTCCTTGCCAACAGATGCTGGATCCCATGACCCTGCCCAACGCCCAGCCCATGCAAGCATTAAACGAAGTAGGAGCAAGAACCACTGAAGTACCCTAGTATCCACTGGGAAGAACACAGATATACTGCCTCCACTCTGCACAGCATTCACAATACTGGAGTACAGACCGGCCATGACATCCAGAAACCGTGGATTAATCCCGCAAAGTCGAATGTCCCAAAGGGCAGCTCGATCAACTGAGTTAAATGCTTTACGAAAATCGATGAAGGCTTCAAAACTCTACTAATATTCAGGTTTGTGCTAGATGAGGACTCAGTGCCCGGGTGCAATCCATTGTAAACTTCATAGGTGTAAATCCAGACTGCTCTAGTTGCTGATAGGCAAGCAAGTGATCACAGACCCTGATCAGGATGACCCTAGCAAGGACCACCATACCCTGCACTGAGAGCAGTGTTTCCCCCCTGTAGTTGCCGAAATACAGATGACCACTCTTTCCTTTCCAGATAGGGACAACAAACCCATTTTCCAGTTAGTTGGGATGATGCCTGTCTCCTTAATAGAAGCAAAGATTGTCTGTAATGCCAGGACAACCTTACCTGTGGCCTTCCTTACCCCCAGCTGGGTCACCCCCCATCCAGAGACCTGCAGACCCTGACCTTTTGCAAAGTCAAGGAACATGGAGCCACTTTCACCACAGTTGCCAGAGCCGTGGGGATGGAAGACAAGACACAGAAGGAGTGCCTTAATCTTAACTCTTAAAGCTCCCTGAGTATGGCAGCTATCAGAGAGACCAGTCCAATAATAGGTCTACCCACCTACAGAGATCTGGCCACACCCCGGTCTGTGAACCTCAGAGAGTGCCATGACTAAAATGCATAGTTTATGAAGTTCTTCCGACAGCAGAGAAAGACGGTCATCATGCCAGAGAGACAAGATGTTCCACGCACCTACCCAGGTGAGCCGCCTCAGATTAGGACCTGAGTGCTACCGGGCAGCAGGCAACACCTCGGCATGACACCAGTTCCAATCCCCAACAAACATGACCCTATTAGCTCTCCAAAAGTTTTCACTTTTCCGGGGATGGTGCCTCTGAAGACTTCCTCATACAGGTTATGTTGCGTGTAGCCTTCCTATGGGCAGCTGCAGCAAAGCTACTCCGGAAAAGAGCAGAAAGAACTCCAGCTTTCTTGGAGCTGTGTGAAGTTTTTTATGGTGGAGTGCCAATCCCGCCACCACCCCCCAAATTTTTCCCTAGAAGTTGGAGGGCCACCTAAGTTCATATCATATCATATCATATCATATCATATCATATCATATCATATCATATCATATATCATATCATATCATATCATATCATATCATATTCATATTCATATTCAACTGCAATTCACCAATATTTTCAACACAATGGGTTCATTGGTATGTAACACCATCGTAAGCTGAGGAGCATCTGTATATATATTCCTTATATAACCAAGAGATAAAGCATCCTTGTTTCTTTGCAGCTATAGTATTAAAGGTAAGATCCCCAACCCCTTCCAATGATCTGATGGTAGTGCACACGGAGTGCCATTGATGGAATCAACACATCCTTCACTTCCTCCAAAAGCTCTGGGCGCAGACAGGAGACAGAGATCTTTTCAGGGGGCATGAGTGGGGTGAGCAAAGTGTCAAAGTTGCTGTTACAGGACAGGCCCGATTGGGCATCCATTGCTGAGAAGCTTGGCGTTTCCATGACTGATTCTGAAAGGGGATGCATGAAAGGGGGTCAATGAGGAATGCATGGCAACTGTATTTAATGTTCTGATTCTGATCACGTGTAGACTCAAATAATAATTTTGGAATCATGGGTCAAAAGAAATATGGTCAAATGCATTACATACATCAATCTAACCTTAGCCGACTCCCTCTGAGTATCTCAGGTTTTTAAGCAATTGAGGCACCTGTATTATGTTTATTTATGTTATCTGTGGTCTCACCTTGTCTGTAGTCACCCACCAATGACCTGTCTACAGTGCTGTGGGTCTGGTTATAGCTGGAAAGGCGAGAGAGGCGGTGCTCCACCAGTTTAGCTGAAAATTCCCACAAATGTTTTGCTTAACTTGAGAACAGGAATCAAAGATTTTAAGGGATGCGATACAGATGCACTGACCCAAGAATTCTATATTTTATTGCACCTCATACAACTTTTCCCTTAAATGGAAAGAGAATTTTGTCATAATCTTTCAGATTATGTGCCAAACTCTAATACAACAGCAACTCTTCAATGACTTCTTGAGTATCAATGTTTAGCAATAGATATTTACACAAAAGGTCTACCTATCACACCACTGTGCCTGTTAGAAATGAACAGAAACAGAAAATTGATACTAATGATAGCTCTTACCTTCCTTTTTCCTTCTCAGGTATTTTGTGATGAGGAAGGATAAAAGGGCCCCAGTGAGCAGGGCACAAAGGATTCCCAGAACAATGCCAACCTCAGCGTTGTTAGTGGAAATAATCACCCTGCCAACTTCGTGCACCTGCCCATTTACAGACACCTGGCACAATTGAGCACTGTTTAGTCCCAGACAGTACACTCTTGAATTCCCCAAACATTTCATAAATGTTGCCTGCTCTCCAGTATTGTTCTTTTTTTTTTTTGCTTGAAAATACAATTATATGCTTTTGTGTGCATTTGAAGGTGGTACAGTGGTTAACACTGTTGCCTCACACTTCTGGAACTAGAGTTTGAGTCTCTGCCATAGCACCAAGTGTGTTGAGTTTGAATGTTCTCCCCGTGTCATCGTAGGGTTTCCTCAACATACAGTACTCCAGTTTTGGCCCACAGTACAAAAACATGCCAAGGTGAACTGGAGTTGCCAAATTGCCCATAGGTGTGAATGTGTGCATGAATGGTGTGTGTGCCCTGTGATTGGCTGGTGCCACATCCTGGATTATTCCCTGCCTTGTGCTCATAGCTTCTGGGATAGGCTCTGGACCCCCCAGAAGTGGGCACAGAAGAGGGATGGATGGACTAAGGTACAGTCAGGTCCATAAATATTGGGACATCAACACAATTCTAATCTTTTTGGCTCTATACACCACCACAATGGATTTGAAATGAAACGAACAAGATGTGCTTTAACTGCAGACTTTCAGCTTTAATTTGAAGGTATTTACATACAAATCAGGTGAATGGTATAAGAATTACAACAGTTTTTATATTCTATTGTATATTTAACTTTTTAAAGGACCAAAAGTAATGGGACAAATTAACAATCATAAATCAAACTAACTTCACTTTTTAATACTTGGTTGCAAATCCTTTGCAGTCAATTACAGCCTGAAGTCTGGAATGCATAGACATCACCAGACGCTGGGTCACATCCCTGGTGATGCTCTGCCAGGCCTCTACTGCAACTGTCTTCAGTTCCTGCTTGTTCTTGGGGCATTTTCCCTTTAGTTTTGTCTTCAGCAAGTGAAATGCATGCTCAATCGGATTCAAGTCAAATGATTGACTAGGCCTTTGCATAACATTCCACTTCTTTGCCTTAAAAAACTCTTTGGTTGCTTTCGCAGTATGCTTCGGGTCATTGTCCATCTGCACTATGAAGCGCCGACCAATGAGTTCTGAAGCATTTGGCTGAATATGAGGTGGTATGTTGTGGATCATGAGCAGCTCTTTTCCTTCTCCATACTGTTCTCTTCCCATCACTGTGGTACAAGTTGTCTTGTCTCATCTGTCCATAGGATGTTGTTCCAGAACTGTAAAGGCTTTTTTAGATGTTGTTTAGCAAACTCTAATCTGCCCTTCCTGTTTTTGAGGCTCACCAATGGTT
This sequence comes from Mormyrus proboscirostris, assembly GCA_026779585.1. Classification (NCBI taxonomy): domain Eukaryota; kingdom Metazoa; phylum Chordata; class Actinopteri; order Osteoglossiformes; family Mormyridae; genus Mormyrus; species Mormyrus proboscirostris. The sequence continues at coordinate 26,435,883 of JAODKF010000116.1, read as the reverse complement.
TACATCTCGTGGTGAACCCTCTGTATTCACTCTGGTGAAGTCTTCTCTTGATTGTTGACTTTGACACACATACACTGACCTCCTTGAGAGTGTTCTTGATTTGGTTGACTGTTCTGAAGGGGTTTTTCTTCACCAGGGAAAGAATTCTTCGATCATCCACCACAGTTGTTTTCCGTGGTCTTCCGGGTCTTTTGGTGTTGCTGAGCTCACCGGTGCGGTCTTTCTTTTTAAGAATGTTCCAAACAGTTGATTTGGCCACACCTAATGTTTTTGCTATCTCTCTGATGGGTTTGTTCTTATTTTTCAGCCTAATGATGGCTTGCTTCACTGATAGTGACAGCTTTTTGGATCTCATATTCAGAGTTGACAGCAACAGATTCCAAATGCAAATAGCACACTTGAAATGAACTCGAGACCTTTTATCTGCTCCTTGTAAATAAGATAATGAGGGAATAACACACACCTGGCCATGGAACAGATGAACAGTCAATTGTCCCATTACTTTTGGTCCCTTAAAAAGTGGGAGACACATATACAAACTGTTGTAATTCCTACACCGTTCACCTGATTTGTATCTAAATACCCTCAAATTAAAGCTGAAAGTCTGCAGTTTAAGCACATCTTGTTGATTTCATTTCAAATCCATTGTGGTGGTGTATAGATTAAAAAAAAAGATTAAAAAAGATTAGAATTCTGTCGATGTCCCAATATTTATGGACCTGACTGTATATAATGTTGATCAGCTTTCAAACAATCCAGATATGATTTATCTAAGATAAGGTAACGGAAGCGATCTAGATATGTGCCTCATTTTTTATTTCAACCGTTGTGAAAAATTCTTTACCCTTATACTCAAAAAATACATTATCCCAGTAATGAAGTAATATACACTATATCAGAAACTACCTAATGCTACGCAGAATATAACTCAGAAGACAGTAAAAAGGTCTCTGGATAACAGGCTTTATGCAAAATACTCACCTGCACAGGCAAACCTTCATTAGATACAGTCATGTTTTTAGGGATTCTGCAGATGATTTTGTTGTCCAGGATTTTAACATTACAATCCACTCCTCCCACTGTCATGATGACTTTCATGCACGAATTCACCAAGTTGAGTCTGCTGTGCTATAAACATAGTTGTAAAATGTCTGATAACATCTACCATCCTGGTCATTTTTGTCTTTTGTGTCATTTTTGTAATTCAAGTTGAATCTACTATCACCGAAGTACACTGAACACACTGTAAACAATTGTGATGTGAAGTCTCATAACAATTATTCCAGGTCCAAAAATAACATATCTGGTCTAGTAATTTTGTACCAGCTCTGCAATTAAGAAGCATAGTAAAATACTGTTTACCATTTTCTGGTGCAAAAAGTTGTTTAGCCTTTGTGTTCAAGTCAGCCATAAACTTGTTTTTCCTTTTCATGTAAAAACTGGCAAGCCTAAGATCATACTTACAGATACAGTCACTTCATCTTCGATAGATGACAGTCGTAGTGTTTTGTTATCCTGATGGAAGGCAAAAGGTTCCGCATAAGGATGGTACCAGAATGTCTGATTCCAGAGCTGTCGTGCACCATCCATGTCAAAGGACAGTATTCCTTCCACTGAGTCCTCTCCCAGCATGGAAGGAGTTATGCATTCCAGATGTGTGTAATTGGTTGTCCTGATACAATCCTGAGACCGAATGACAAACACAGACAGGGGGATTACAGTCCTCCTCATTGCAACTGGATGTCTAAGTCTTAAGGCAAGTGAGGCCTTCAACAGAAACTGGAACATAGCAGATCAAATTCCTTATGTATTTAGAAATTGCATTGTCATAAAATTTATACAGACTATTGCATTAATCAGCACAAGTTGAGAATAGTCAGTCAATGGAAAATATTAAAAGAAGGATAAATAAAACGTACCCTCTGTACAGGGTTCCGGAATTTGGGCTTAAATCGGACAATGGTCTTGTAAACAGAATCCAGATGGCTACCTTTGATGGTGATCTGGGATCCACTTTATCAAAGATACACAAAGTATTATAAACAAGTCAGACATGCAGATTCACAACCTGATATAGGTAGCATTACCTTCAAGTAGCATTTTAATGGCAGTTTTCATTATAGTGTAATCTTAGGAAATTGTTATAATGGCAGTACCAGCTAGATTTATTTTGTATTGTAGGTACAATTTTAATATGTTAAACAGTTATAACAATAAGCATCCCTCCCTTATCATAACCAGTATTCTATTAGGGTCACCATGATTCAGAGCTTATGCCAAAAAGGCTATCACACAGTGAAACACATACTGTGGATGAGATAACAGTACGTTTGTAGGACAAGGATTCTCTGACGCAGACGAAGAAAAGGCATATTATTATTACTATATTATATCACTGTATTACAGTAGCAAGAAAAAGCATATGAACATGTTCGAATTACCTGCATTTATCTATAAATTAGTCTTAAAATAATGTCTGATCTTCATCTGTTACAATAATGAACAAATACATGTTTTTAACTAATAGCACACAAATTATTACATTGTTCTTGTACTTATTAAATGCATCATTCAAACATTCACAGTGTAGGTTGGAAGAAGTATGTCAACCCCCAGGCTAATGACTTCAACAAAAGCAAAATGGAGTCAGTAGTTAGCAAACCTGGAGTCCAATAAATGAAACGAAATTGGAGGTGTGGGTTACAGCTATAAAGAATGTTAAAAGGAGTTTGAGAATGCAGTTCATGAAAAACATATGTTGATTTGAACCATCCCATGCCAAAAAAGAAATTTCTAAAGACCTACAATCAAGAATTATTGATTTGTTTAAAGGCGAAAAGGTTTACAAAGCAATTTGTTTATGCATGTCTTAATTATTATACTAACTGATTGTCCATTATGTGTTACTTGCAACAAAAAAAGTTTGTTCATCAGCCCACAGTTAGACAAACTGTCCGTAAATGCAGATGATTTAGTACTGTGGGTACTTTCCCTGGAAGTGGGTGACCAGCCAAGATGACTCCAAAGACACTATGTAGAATGCTGAATGAGGTAAAATAAAGAGCCAAGTAACAGCTGAAAGCTTGAAGGACTCATTAAAACTGGAACTGGTTAACATCTCCATGGAAGGACACCACAGAGGAAACCACTGGTCTCCAAAAAACACCACCTTCACATTCCATGGTACTGGGAAAATGTGTTCTGGACTGATGATGGTTGAATTGTTTGGGAAGCATATAAAGTAAAAAAGGGACAACATGCCAACATAAAAGGGTGATTCTCATGAAACCATCAACCTTATTTCTGAAACTTCTGTATCATCACAGTAAAGGTGTCTATTTAAGGTTCATTTAATGAATCAAAAAATAGTAGTTTGCTTTCAAATGCATGTGCAGTCTATATGCTGTGTTCCTTCAGGTTTGCCACTTTTCAAAAATAAAGTTTTAGTGAAATACAAACAATATTATGTTGTACATTCCAGTAGGTGTTGTGGTAATGACAGTCAAAATCATATAAAAATGTTAATTTAAAAATATACATTATTTCAGAGTTTCAGGTAACAGCATCACTGTCAATGAGCATGACTGTCAATAAGCAATTTTTAAAAATGTGGTTCATTTACTTTTTCCACAGCACTGTGAATATTTAATTTGGTGTTTAATAAAATTTGAAAGACAATTGTTTGTGTATTATTAGCTTATGCATGCTGTGTTTGCTCTTGTAACTTAGATAAAGATTATGTCATATTTTAAAATGCAGATAACAAGGTAATACCTAAGGACTCATATACTTTTTCTTGTCTCTGTTTATCAAATTACTTTTCTCAACAGGCCTTTAGAAACAGAAGTGCGACATATTAGAACAGCTTTAGATTGTAATGCATGACTACACCATCTATCTCAATCAGGGTTTGCCCTAGGAATGTACAGGCTGGTAATCCATGATTCCCGAAACAGCGGGTAGCAGTTAGCCAGCAGGATAGCCAACTATGGATATTTTTCTGGCTGAAATTAAGCCAATCTTACTTTTGTCCAGGCTCAATACAATAAATTGCTACATTGTGAATAAATTACAGGATTATAAGTTACCTGAATAATGCTGCATAACTTTTTCAGACCTATTTATTGTTCATAGTTGTACAAAACACAAATACGAAATTATAGCACCACATGATATGTAGAAAGAAAAATGGTGATGCTAAGATAGTGAATAATAAATTTGAAAAGTTTTTTTCAAACGCTCCCACTTAAACACCTCAATCTCTTTCCTTCTTCTAAAACAATGTTGAAAACCCGTTCATACTTTTTAAAGCTGCAATCTGGGAGCACTTCTGTTATCGTGGGCTTCTCCTTGTAGTGGAACACTTGGGTTGTGAGCACTGCAGACTGGTCAATGTATACAGACAGAGAAACTTGTCTGGGGGATGCCACAGGCTGTGAGGAGCACACAATGGAAGAAAGGTTCCCGCTGCCCGTTGACACACTGCAAGGCACAAAAACTTAAGATAAACATATATAGAGTAGCAACATGTTTTCATAATATCTAAAAGGTTAAACATTTGAATTGTTGGGTATTAGCTACCAATTCATGATGATTACAATTCCACACTTTATCATTACCGCATAAGCACATATGTGACACAAGTAAACACAGATAAATAGAGATGAGCAATCTCCGCTGGGCACCACGATTTCTCACCAAAGGTAAAATAACCGGCTTCATATGCAGACAAGCAAACTATTTACATTCTATTTAGAACCCGATAATTATCCATCACCTCTCAATGTTGCAGGGCTCATTGCTAAGTGTTACACGTCTGTTCCTTCCAGCATTCAGGTAGGGTCCTTTGACTGTAATCAGCGTTCCCCCAACATATGGCCCATAATCTGGGAGAATTTCTGTGATCTGTGGCTCCTGGGAAGACAGTATAGACAATTAGTACATTACATATTTTGTGTACTTAAAAACTGATAGCTTATCTAGACTTACAGTACTTCAAAGTATGTTTTCTGGTTGAGAGCAAAATAAAGTAAAAATGTGAAAACGCGGCTAGTGTTTTGTTTTGATAAATTTTTCTGTATTAAATAAAAAGCTGTAAAGGTTTTACCACAAACATAAATCCATGCATTTCGGTTTCACCATCGATGACGTAGCATCCCTCAACTGGCTCTTCATATACTCCCAAAGAGATAGAGACGAGCTGAGACAAGTTGGCATTCTCTTGAAGTATCTGGCACGTTATTCTGGGAAAGATTTGTGAATAGCCATTAATAATGACTCACTTATCTTCCACTGCTCAATTGGCTGACTGTTGCTTAGCGCTTAGGTCAACCTGGACACAATGAAATTTTATACAGATTTTTTGTCTAAAACAGTGAGTCACTAGGGTGTAATATTTCATATATTTGTTCATTCTTTTATGAGAAAAGGAAAAAAAAACTTTCAGAGACTAGAAAGAAATGGACCTTTCACTAGTACTGTATCAGTTTTAAAATTCTGTCATTTCTTTAAATATAGGTATACTGGAAGAAGTAACTTTAAATATTGCAAGTCTGTATTCTATTTTCATATTTACCAAAATACATACACAAAAGGAAATTTTTATTGTTTTGGTTAACTGAATGTTCACTGAATCTATCACTCTTCCTCAGGTTTTACATCCCTTTGAATACCTCATTTTCTGTGTGTTACAGTACAGTAGTTATTTGCTGTGTTGTGTATTACTCACTGGGTGCTGTTGCTTTTCTCAGGCAGCACTTTACAGTCAGCCTCTCCTACTTTTACCCTGTAAGTTCTCACACTGACAGCAGACTGTAAGGGTGACATCAACTCTGAGCCAAAAAGCATCAGTTCTGTTTCACCATTAGGAGGTGCTGATTTTGGAAGAAACTGTAGGAAACACAACAGAAAAAAATGACACAAAGATCCTTATCATACTCGTTCAGACTTGTTAAACAATGCTGTTAAGCTGGAATCCGTAAATGTGGAGACATCCTACTACATTCCGCTCTCCGATACCCACGTCAGCCTCTCACCTCGGTGATGACAGGTGGACATGACTTTGTCCTCCATTCACTGCTGCAGTTCTCTTTCCAGGAACATTCCCTGCCGCACCAGCCACAGCCCATGAATTTGGGTGCGGTCAGGCAAAGGCCACATGACAGAAAGTGACGACACCCTGGGCCTTTCGGGGGTACACTGAACATCTGGCAAGAAGAAGAGGGGCAGAGAGTTAGAGAGACCTAGTGAGACACCCATCCTGCTACTGGCAGTTATTAACGATAAAATGCTGATATCAGTTATTCAAAGTTGTTCACAGCCCATCCAGGTTACAGTACCTTGTTTCCAACCACAAAGAGAAGGGACTCTTCTGAAAAAACAGTGGCTATTGGAGACACTTTCTGGTTGTCTACCAAAGAGTAATTGGCAAAGACAATAGGATTTGATCTTCTTAGGACAACCTGAGAAACAGAGTCAAATAGTTCAATAGCATATCCCGCTATTACAGAATTGCAACAACAGTGCCAAAGTTCAAGAAAATTCCACATGAATAATAAATGTAGGAGAGTGTTTATGATGATAAGGCATTCTTCAAAAGGTGTAGCAGAAATCTAAAGTTCCAGCAGTCAAAACCTAAAATTCTGCTCAAAATAAGGTCTATTCTTGAAAATAAGAAACTGCCTGTTTGGATTCTCACCACAGGCTGATAGCATGTCTGAGGAGCTGTACCTGAAGTATGCGTCCATCACTGGTTCCAATATGTGCCACAGTCTTGTTATCAATGACAGTAACCAGCAAAGACGTCAGGAGGACACCTTGCATCTTACTGTCAAAGAAGTCCACTCTGATGTAGGGTTTAGCTACCAGTGTGGGTTTTTCCTTACAGGTGGCATTATTCTCCATGTTCTTGAGGAATGAGAGCAAAATACAATCAATATTCCAAAACCAAAAGCAGCAGTACCCGTCAGCCATTTTGTATAGCCCTGCTATATAAATTTCATAATATACTACATGCAGCCAAATTCCAAGTTTATGTCTTTTGTTACCATTAAAAACATTAACTCTAAAGTTGCTATCCAATGAGATGGATATGACTCTGGTAAATATTAACTGATTATAAGCCACCACTAGTGTTAAGAAATAAGATATTTATAACTTGGTCTTATAATTTATCTGTTTGGGTCCAGCTCAGGTTCAATGGCGTAGGGGGAGTAGAGCAAACGGGGCAGCTACTCAATGGCCGAGGCACTAAGAAGGCCTGTATAGAGCAACAGCTACATGATACTTGCAAGAGATTTACAGATTAGTCGACCAGTCAAAGAGCTGATTTTGCTGCTCTGCGATGACGCTTTAAACTAGACGTTGAATAGTCACTGATGATGCAATTATGACCCTAACAAAATGGACGCCTCAGAAAATGCCAGTTACGTGGAAGTGCAGGGAAAAGAGATAGATGATGGGGAGCAAAAACTGAGCATGTGGAATTATTTTTTGTACCTGAGTCACATTAACTGTATTAATGAAGACCTTTTTAGTTTCCAGCGCTTATTAGTGGCATAATTTTATTATTTTTTAGGCTTATTTTATTTTGTGCAAAACAAAAGAATGATCTGTGGGCCAAATTTATTATTAATAATAATAATAATAATGATAATAATAATAAATTATAACCATGTTGTGGGTGGTATCAATAAAAAATAAATAAAATGCTGCGTCCCATTTTGATTGCGATCCATAACTACCAAATAATTAACGAAACAACTTCATTATCCACCATTGCTTCTGGATGGCAGTATTTGAAATTATGTGTTTATTTAGCATAAAGGTCCAGTTCCTGTTGTGCAGTGGGAAGACGACGTATGAAAGTAGTCAAGAGTTACAAGTTGAAGGTATGTGTATGAGCTGTCTGTTGTCAGCATATGCAGCACGTGGCTTTATTAATGATGTCATGAGCAATTTGTGCATGTCAACATGACTTTCAGGACATAACTGTTGACTTTAAAAAATCTTCGACTTTAAAAAGGTCATGCAACCCCTCATTATGTGTAGTTATAATGACAACACAATCGTGAGTAATAAATGGCTAAGTGACATACTTTTTGGCTTAGTGTAAACTAGCTAAAAATGAATAAAGCAAAGCAAAAAAGTGGAGCTCAAAAGTGGGAGATAATTGGCTCTTCTTGCAACAAAGAGCACAAGAGCAAGACAGCTGGACTTAAAGATTGAGGTCAAATTTTTTTATTTATAAATTATTTTCTTTTATTGCATGGGGTTTGTGTAAATTTCTTTCTGCCTTCAGTATTACTTCTAAATCTGTCTGTAGTGTAACTAAGTATTTAACTGTCCTGACACATTTTTTCATTTGCTGCTGCACGCTTGAGGTGATAATTCTGTGTGGACTGCATGTGTGAGTAGTATTATTATTGATTATTGTTGACTGCTTTCTATGTGAATTATACATTCACTTGCCACTTTATTAGGTATACTTTGCTAGTACTGGGTTGGACCCCCCTTTGCCATCAGAACTGCCTTAATTTCTTTGTGAGATAAAATGGTGCTTGAAACATTTCTCAGGGACTTTTGTCAATGGTGACATGACAGCGTCAGGTTTTGTTGGCTGTATCTTCATGATGCAAAATCTCCCGTTCCACCACATCTCACAGGTGCTTTATTGGATTGAGATCTAGGGAATGTGGGGGGCATTTGAGTACAGTGAACTCATTGTCATGTTTAAGAAACGAGTCTGAGATAGGAGCTTTGTGACATGGTGAATAATCCTGCTAGAAGTAGCCATTAGAAGCTGGGTATACTGTGATCATAAAGGAATGGACATAGTCAGCAACAATACTCAGGTAGGCTGTGGCATTTAAACAATGCTCAATTGGTACTATGGTGCCCAAAGTGTGTAAAGAAAATACCAAATTACACCGTCACACCAACATCACCGGCCTGAATTGTTGATACAAGGATGGATCCATGCTTTCATGTTGTTCATGCCAAATTCTAACATTACCATCTGAATGTTGCAGCAGAAATCGAGACTCATCTGCTGACCGGGCAACATTTTTTCCAATCTTCCATTGTTCAATTTTGGTGCCCACTGTAGCCTCAGTTTCCAGTTCTTAGCTGAAAAGAGTGTCTTCTGCTGCTGTAGCCCATCTGCTTCAAGGTTCTACGTGTTTTGTGTTTAGAGGTGCTCTTCTGTAGAGGTGGACATTTTCAGTCTAGAAAGTAAAAATCCAGACCAAGATTTAGTTTCAACCAACCAGTTGAGCACTCCGGGAACGTGACTCTTTATACTCTGAAAGTGGTTATCAACAAAATCATGGTCTGGATTGTTATTTTCTTAAGCTGAAATGTCCACCTCTTCTCTTCCGCATACCTTAATTGTGACAAGTGGTTATCTGAGTTACTGTTGCCTTTCTGTCAGCTTGACTGGTAATTCTTCTATGACGTCTGCCATCAATAAGACATCTTTGCACAGAGCACCACCACACACTGGATGTTTTTCTTTTTTGTCCCATTCTCTGTAAACCATAGAGATGGTTATGTGTGGAAATCCTGGTAGGTTGACAGTTTCTGAAATACTCATTCCAGCCTGTCTGGCACTAACAGTCATGCCACCTTCATAGTCACTTGAATCACCTTTCTTCCTCATTCTGGTGTTTGATGTGAACATTAACCAATGCTCCTGACCTGCATCTGCATGATTTTGCACATTCTGCTGCTGATATATGATTGACTGATATGATATTTGTTTAAATGAGCATTTGAACAAGTGTACCTAATAAAGTGGCTAGTCAGTGTACTTTACTATTATGAGCAGTGTTGTATAGTAATGAAGTAATAATACTTCACTACTGTACTCAAGTATGTTTTGGGAGTATCTGTACTTTACTTGAGTTATTTTTATTTTGTCAACTTTCACTTTTACTTCACTACATTTCCTAATTTAATTGCATACTTTTACTCCGATACATTTTCAGCGCGGAGTGTCGTTACTCGTTACAAAAATCAAATTAGATTTGGTGTTTTCTCTGCCGCTCTTAGTTTAGGTGACCGCAACAAAAGCTTGAGGAAGCTGGCTTGTCACTGGTCTATGAATCACGTAACGCAACGTGCACACACACCACTCCACTCTCCACCTGTCGGCTATCTGTTGATGTGAGCACTGAGCCGCTATCCCACAAGCAGTCATGGAGGAAAAAATAGCGGAAGCAGCGGCGGCTACAAACCGAGAAGAAGATGAGCAGCACCCCTGGCCATACTTAAACACAATGTTTTCTTATGTGGGTGGGAAAGATTCGTCGTATCGGATGAAATGCCTCTTGTGCCTGCCTAAAGACATCGAAATTTTGGCTTTTAAAAACTCCCCGTCCAATCTAAAGAAGCACATTGAGGTAAGCTAAATTAATGGTAAACACTAGTGAATTAACTTACCACGATTAGCCTGGATAAAAGCTTGGGGTGAGCTTTGTGTCTAACGTTAGGTGAACGTTTTCTTCTCTTGGTGATAGGCTGGTTAGGGCATTTGAATAACTAATATTAACTTGGACTTTGTAAAACTTAGGTTAACAGTGAACATTGAAATAGTTAT
>JAODKF010000116.1:26405220-26425186 GCA_026779585.1 Mormyrus proboscirostris | reverse complement strand
TGATTCTGCTCAATCAGAAGAGGAGGAAGATGTAGACACAGATGAAGAAATAGAGTTCATTGATACTTCTGCGCTTCAGGGTAAGTTTGGTGGAGGGGGGATTATGGTGTGGGGTTGTTTTTCATGGCTTGGGCTTGGCATCTTAGTTCCAGTGAAAGGAACTCTTAATGCTGCAGTATTTGAAGCAATTTAGGATAATTTTATGCTCCCAACTCTATGGGAACAGTTTGAGGATGGCCCCTTCCTGTTCCAACATGACTGCGCACCAGTGCACAAAGCAAGGTCCATAAGGACATGGATGAGTGAATCTGGTGTGGAGAAGCTTGACTGGCCTACACAGAGTCTTGACATCAACCCAACAGAACACCTTTGGGATGAACTAGAGTAAATTCTACGAGTCAGGCCTTCTCGTCCAACATCAGTGCCTGACACCACAAATGCTCTCCTGGAAGAATGGTTTATTCCCATAAACACACTCCTAAACCTTGTGGACAGCCTTCCCATAAAAGCTGAAGCTATTATAGCTGCAAAGGGTGGGTCAATTCCATATTAAAGCAAAAATTAGGATTGAACTGAAATAAAAATTCAAATACAGCAAATTACAGTCTACATCAATGACAGTTCCTCTTGGATTACTGTTTTTTGAATGTTTGTGCGCACAGGAAGTCACTGATGTTTGGACATTCAAAAGTCAAGCACACAAATTGCAGTGCATATAATCCCAGCCCGCAGGCTATAAAACTACACCTCTTACTTACAAGACAACGTGCCTAATGTTGCCTAGTTACTTCTGTTGCACGCTAAAAACAAAGGTAGTGTTTTATTATGGTTTGTACTGCTAGTCCAACAACATTCTTCCAAAGTTAAATATTTCTATGTGAGAGAATCCAGTAACAGCTTGCTCTACCAATTATTAATTATTTGAAATGGCCTTGTGGTCTGGATACTGTCAAATTTTGCTATAGAGTCAAAGGAGTACAGAGAGGTATACTTGCAGGATGGCTGTACTGAAGCAGAAGAACACAGTACAAACATACAAAGCATGTGACCTGGACTGTAACAGAGCTGGAAGACCATTTGTGAAACACAGGAAGCAGGAAACAATATGTTCAAGCTGTATGCTGCAACTAGGACAGAGACATTTGGTTTTGTAGCCATTGCAAGAAAAAAATACACACAGCCGGCTGCTAAGGTGCCCAAAGAAAGTGGACTTAAAGAGTACAGGAAACAGAAGGCAATATTCTATTTCCCATGCTCAATGCTTCTTCTGGCAAGAATGTGCCAGATATCCAGAGGTACAAGTTGCAGCAAAAATGACAGAAAAGCAGAACGGCTGGACTGCTTCGTATTTTTATCTTTCGTCATTCCTCTATACACTCAGAATTTTAGGACATATGAATGCTGGAATATTAGAAAACATCATTACTCCAGCACAGGTTTATAAATAAACTTGAATAACTATGCCTAGCCCCCTCAGTCACACTACTGCATATTAACATAGGTTTCAATTGCTTGTAATATTTTTGTACCCTGTAATGTGCATGCTTTCATCCAAAAATTGATTCATTTTGGTCATCAGTACAGGGTGTATATGTGACCTGTGTATATATATATATATATACTATAGGCTAAACATTTGGGCCCAGATTAGAAATACTTCAAGCATATGTAATTCAATGGTTTTCAGTATTTTACAGCTTATAACACATTTTTTATCCACAACGGCTGAAACTATTGGTTTTGAAGAAGACAAATCAGGTCTGTCTTTAATGCGCAGACATTCATTTTATGTTGGGATTCTATTTACTAATGTCAGAACTTGATTTGCTCTTGGCCTATCTTGACTGTTTCTTAATAAATTAAATGATAGCCATTTGTCTGCCTTGCTTTAATGCACTGTGCTCCTCATTTCAATCTTCTGTTGAATCTTTTTCTGTACCACAACTGATAATTTTTTGATAAATATTTGTTATTTTTATGCTTGCAATAGGTAGACAGGCACAGCTAACAATTGAACAGAGGGCTCAAATCGAAATTTTAAGTAAAGAAGGGTTAAATCATCGTTAAATAGCCAGAAGGTTAAATGTCTCTAAGCATAGAGTGACCTACTCTTTACAGAGAAAAAGGTTGACAGGAAGCTAGTGACCAGAAACGGTCTAAGGCATGGAAAGTGACATCAGAGGCTGAAGATCAACACTTAGTTCCGACATGCAGAAGAAATCGGAAGATGACTGTAATGGTCTGAGGGCTGCGATTAATGTGAACAGAGGGAAATCGGTATCTCTTAATATAGTCAAGCAAAGACTTAAAGCAGTTGGACTGCATGGTTGAGTAGCTGCCAGAAAACCTTTACTTTGTGGTGTTAACAAGAAAAAGAGGCTGCTATAGGCTAAACAACATACTGGGAGCAGGTTTTGTGGAACAAGTTAGACCAATATGTTCAAAGCGAGCATCTCAAAATGAGACAGAACTGTTTGTATGCTTTGAAAAGGTGCTGGGAGGGTTTGGACACAAGTTATTTCGAAAAATGTCTGGAAAGGATGCTGTGAATCTGTGCGGCTGTGATAAAGGCTGGTTATTTTTAAGCAATCGTATTCATTACAATGCAAAGTAAATTGTTATATTGCACATCAAAACCAGTCAATTACATTTACTGTATCTTACGTATTTCTAATATTTTCTTGCAATAAAAGATTGAAAAAGTAGTGTATCGTTTATTTTTTAAAAACTTCCAGCCTGTAGTGTGTGTATGTGTTTGTGTGTGTATTATTGTCTATGTTACCAAATGTTCCCCACAATGCAATAAAAACTTGAATAATTTTTATGTTGTGGAGACCATTTTCCTTAACTTATGGTTAAGGTTAGGGCTGGGCGGGGGTTAAGGTCATCATGTTGGGATTAGAGTTTTCCCCATAGAAATGAATTTAGAGTCCTCTCAAAGATATAATTACAAGCCTGTGTGTGTGTGTGTGTGTGTGTGAGAATCAACATAGTCAATGGTCATCAAGCAACTAGCCCCTTATAACATAAAATGTATCTTCAGTGCAATTTGCAACGCAATCCCACAAAATAAGCTGCCATATCACTAATTATACTCTTCCATGAAGTGATGTATACTACTCTTTAAAAGTTTTTTTTTGTTTTTAAATTTTAGATTTATCTACAATCATTTTGTGCTTAAACCGCTAAATCATACCCCTGGAATTATATATCTGAAAGAGTCCTTGTGCCCTACACCGCCAGGAATAGGCTCCAGCCCCCCTAAGGGACTTGAGGATGAAGGTTGAATGGACAGATGGATGTAAGTTCAATATTTTATCTATGTTATTGATGTACCTGAATACAGGGTTAAATTTTTAACCTCTCAAATGCATAAAGCACACGAATAAAATGAGATATGAGTGGGAGGAGGGAGGGTAGGAGGGAGGGCATGGTTTTACAACTGCGTCATGGTTTCTAACATCATTATCTGATCCTATAGTGATTAATGCAGCTGGCTGGAGGTAGTTTCATGCAGCTCCTTCCAGCTCATAAGGCCTCGCCCCTCCTCAGTTCCACTTTGCTGCTAATCCAAGGTCAAACAGCATACAAGTTTGCACAAAGTACATGAGCTAGCATGTCTTTTGTATTTTCTTTTGGGGAATTTTTGTTTTTTTATGTTCGTTAAATATTCTAGTTTTATAGGTTTACAAACGCGTACCAAATTACCTTCAAGGAATAAGAATGGGGAAAGTAAGCAATTTATTAGGCAGGTGCTATGCCCAAAGCAATAGAGAATTGAGGATCAGAAGCAGTTATTCCTGGAGGAATTGGCGTTAATGACCTTATTCAAGGAACCAACTCTGAAATCACTCTGCTAGTCAAAGAATTTGAACCGACAAACTTGTAATCACATTGTCCAAATCAACAGAGTGACAAACCAGCCACTACTTGCATTCAGTTTCTAGAATCCAAGGTGTTGTTTATGTCGTGCAACGTATGTGATATTCACCAGTGTCTCCAGCCATGCAGCCTCCATGTCCAAAACAGTACTAGCAATATACTGTTTAAAGCAGTGTTTCCCAGTCCATTTTTGCTAGCAAAAATGTGGACTGTCTAACAGGGAGCTAGGAGGAAGCAAAAACGTGGACCAGCTGTGAAACAGACATTTACTTTTAAACCTATCCTCTCTAATATCAGCAGGATCTTGGGACTGAATAACCATTAGCAAATTGTTAATGTTGTCCTACTTATTTAAATGAATTACATGTAGGCTCCAGCTAGGGGTGGTGTGGGCCTCAGTGGGTTAGAATGATTGCAGACTTTGCAGAGTGATTTCACCATTGGGCCCCTAAACAAGTCTTTTAACCCCAACAGCTGCAGGGACTGTCTAACCTCGTTTGCTCAAAAATATGCATTGTTTTGGATAAAAAATTCTGCTAAATAGGTTAAAATGTAGAATCTTTAAAATGCATGTATGTAACTCACCTTGTGTCCCTGCCCATTCCGCTCCACTCACACAGAGATCCCCTGTTTGTAAGCCGCACTGACTCTTTCATAACTCATTTACACACCCATGATTAAATATCTACTCCTGCCTTTAGTGTTTGGTATCATTATAAATCATTCTTTTTAGCCCCTTCTACATCTCCAGACTATGTTAGCAGTAAACTGATGATCTGTCCGATTACTGTTATCATGCTAGCGACTAGGTCCGCACAGATAACTTCTGGGCCTAGGACCACAGGCCTGTTATCAACCAGTAACTACTATATTATGAAAGTTGTTTTCCAGGCTATATTAAATTTGTTGATTATTGCATAGGGTTTTGAGTGAGCTAGACGAAATGTTGTATGATAACTAGACTAAAAAACGTATCTGTAACTTATCTACAATAAATCAAATATTATTTAATTTTAGCATTCATCGATATTCATATTAGCAAACAGAAAACACCACAACATGAGGCTCTGTGGATAGCAGTTACTTCATGCGTCCATGGCTGTGGGTTAGGAACTTGTCTCTGCTGTTTGCGTGTGGCATGTTTTCCCTGTGTCATGTAGGTTTACACCCGATATTCTGGTTTATTCTGATAGTCCAAAGACATTTAGACTAATTCATTTTTCTAAATTGGATGGATGGATGGATGGATGGATGGAAAGCTATTTATTGCACATGATATTTAAATCCCTGCTATGTAGACCAAAAGCAGCAGATGTTGACATTCTTGCTTATAACAGAAATAACTGCAGATTCCAACAGAAAAATATGGCAGTGGTACAATGTAAGTATATGGAACTAAAGCGTACCTCATGGGGGCAACTCATGCAAGGCTGGAAGTGGCAGAGGCCCCGAGACAGGCGCTCTGTGCCATTACGGCAGCAGGCTTCCACTCCATCATCCATGTCTTTGTTGACTCTGTTGAGATGGAAAAGGCAAAGAGCGGAGTGCTTGCGAGGCTCGCCGGTGCTAGGAGTCACTGCAAACACGCCATACAAGATGTCCTCCTTCTCCTGTATGCCCCACTCTTTTGCCAGCTCCTTCCCCGCCTTCCCGAAATGTGCTGCCTGTATTGCATTGTAAATTATGTCGCGATTGATCCCACTTCTCCTCCTCCTCTTGGGCTTGAAGCTACACTCCAAGACCATTTCCCGATACATCCACATCTCCAGGTTGCTTCGCGGAAGCCTCCCAAGGCGAGTCTGAAATGGGGAGCTTTTGTCATCTGGCATCTCCCTCTGCACAGACACAAAGTAGACAAACTCCTCTGTGACGAAGCTGTAGATGTAATCGATGCGGTAGGAATCACGCAGGCTGGGCAGTACGGTCAGTGCCCGCATGTCTGCATCAAATCCATCCTCCGTCGCCAGTGGCCGTCGCACAGAAATAGACTGTCTGCCATAAATCTGGGCAATGCTCTCATTAACTGTGGCGGCAACAAAGAAGTAGGATGTCTGACCATCCTCCACGATGCTGACTTTTGTTCCAAGAGGACTGGCCACACAATCCGGACAGAAATCTGGAGAATTAGATTCCCCTTTGAAGAGACAGGTTGAAGTAGAAGGCCGCTGCCCTTTTTGGTCAAGTATGTGGAAATAACACATCCCATGCTGAGAGCTCCCACATGAATATAAATATTGAAGAAATGGTTGAGGATCCATCAGCAAGACTTGGTTATCAGTGTCCTCTGACACACCAATATCCCGGGGAATATCACACAGGTCACAAATCTCACATTCAGAGCTGGGAACAGGGCCTGTGCGCAACTCCCAGGACTTGCTCAGGTTGGCATTCACCGCCTCAATCCGATTGCGTGATGCCACATAAACATCCTTAAAATGCTCATTAATGACAATGTTCTGTATGGGGCCCTGTGCCTGAAAGTACAGTATGGGGTAAGTGACAGTAAAATCCACAGCAGAGCGGTGAAATGGAGAACAGGCATCCAGACCCAGGACCATGGGTGTCTGTGTCCAGATGCATATTGCCAGTAGTGTAACCTTATGGAACATTTTCCACAATGGCTTTCTGCTACCTATTACCACAAGACAGAAAAACTGAAATGGCTGCTCCATCAGGTCATCTTAAAGGTGGTCGGCAGTCCCTGTGGACGAAATGAAGAGAAATAAATTACTGAAAAATCACAATAAAACCTACACTGCGAAGAGGACAACTAAACAGTCAGTGTTTGAGGTATTTAATTTAACCTAAAAACTTACCTACTGCACATTCAACTTAGTAGAAGGAAATGTACTACAAGCAAATATAGTTTCAATATTTATCCCAAAATAATATATAACAGAGCAACATAATATTCTTAATCTTCTATAACAAATATTTGTTTTTTGTTTGGAGTATGTAATTTCATGACCAGGAGGTATGTAATTACACTTGTATTACTACAGGGCATTTACACACATCCATGTACATGAATTTCTAGATACATTTTGCCCTGATGCATGAATCAGTTTGCAATCCTAAAGACATGTATTATTCCAAACACTATAGTTTAGGAAACCTTTCTAAAACTTTCAGAAACAATACTTGTGTGTTTACCAGGCACAGAAAAAGCGAATGTGGAAAATTCATGCTGAAGATCAAGTGTATCTCTGTAAATAAAAGGATACGTTTCATACATAGTGTAAAGGTTTTTTGAAAGGTAATTCAAGGAATTTGAGAGCATGTCTATTCTTTATTTAACTGATTGTTTCAAGATGAAAATATAAGGTAATCATTCTGGAGAAGCAATGCAATTATTCTATATGAGGCTGTTTTTTATGAAAAGAACAAGCAACTACTTTTTAAATGTTTAATTTCAAAAAATATTTCAAAAAAATTTCAAATAAAATTTAAAGAATTTTAAGAATTTAAAGAATTTTGGCACTCTGTTAGACATATTGTGTAAAATAGGACTCTGAATGTTTTGGATAGCATAATGAAAAAATCCTTACCAAATTATTGAAGACAATTAAACATCTTAAAATGACCTTTCTGAAAACAGATTTTTTTTGGGGGGGGGGTAATTATCTAGAGTGGATGGACGTTTTTTTTGGCCTGAAAAAGCCAATAATCGTTTAACTCAAGGTAAGCCCAGTTAATAATCACTATTATTAGCAATAGTAATAGCGGCATTAACGATGACTACAAATATAAACATGAATACTGACCGAATAACTATACTTGTAGCAGCATAAGCAACTCTAACAAAAAAGAGGCAGTATGGCTTTTTAAAGTTTAGCAAAGGTGATATAGTAAGGGTAGCAGTTCTTGTTTTATTCGTGTTGTCTTTTAAGAGGTAACAATAAAATGTTACATTAATCGTAAACCAAGACCAGCTGCCACTGGTAAAGCACAGCTTACCAGTTTATGGTCCCACAGACCAGTTCTCTCCCTCAGTACCTCTTATAGTTTCGCCGTACAGTTTTCACATACGTTATTACTGCTGTGAATTACTATATGGTGCACATAAAGAATAGTAAACATTTTTAACAGTTGTTAATTAAGTTTTTTTTTTCCTAACGTTATAGGACTAATTCGTTGCCAGGAAAAAAATTCCTGACATGAAATATCCTAGAGGGTAATAGCTACTATATCCTAATAACAAAAACTATCATCACCAAAACACTATAGTGCTTAACAAAATAGAAAAATAGTACATGAAAATGATAATTTACGTCTGAGGAGACGAAATGACTATTTCGGCATTCAGCCATTTTGTCATAAACATCAGGAATGTGGAGGCTGTTTCCTTTGGGTTTTAAAAACCCGCTATGAGGAAAAAGTTCAAATAAAGTTTACGTCTGAATAAGGAATTGCAGCACATGGCCTATTTTCGGTTTATTTTCAGCTGAAATCTCCGTCTCTCGTATGGGTGTGTAAATAACCTACAGCGTGCTGCTTACCTGAGTTCGTTGATATACATCATCCTTGCCTTGGTTTGCTTTCGCCCCAAAGATTTTAAAACGGTAAAACGATATTCTCATTCTGCTGCTGCTAATCTCTATTTTACCTATATTTCATAAAGTTATTACAGCACTGCGGCCAGAAAAAAAGGTTTGGTAACCTGCGGACGGTGTAAACTAGCAGCGCAATCACAATGCTTACACGCCCATCCTGTAATCGCAATGTGCTGTAAATTATTGCATAATCTTAACCGCACAGCCTGTCCACCCGATTTATATACCTTATTATAAGGAAGTAAGGTAAAATGTAGCTAGTAAAACGTGCATTGTTCAAGTTAATGTTTTTCAAATATTAAACATAACTGTTAATTTAGATGAAAAACAGTTGTGAATGAATTTATATTGGATTCATATTTTATCTAGGCGTATATTCAGAGATACTATACTCGTGATAATTCTTATATTTAATTAAAACATGGCATGCTTAAATGTAAATAGCGCCTGTCTCCTTATTTCCTGATTGTTGCTGAGTAAATACAACTTTTCCTCATATTCTTCTCAGTTTAAAATATGTCTCAAAAACAATTTCCCTTAGAAACGCCCAGATGGCAAAGTCACATCAAGTAGTATTACAACTTATGCCACACAACGAACGAAATAATTTAAACCAGTTTAATACATTTAAATTTAATCATAAGTAGGCCTACATATAGAAAGAATTTAATAAGAAGGTCAATATGAATATGGCCTTCTCAATTCCCCATGTTATGTTCGCTCATGGGGGGTGGCAGGAGAGATAAAGCATGCTCTCCTCTTCAGACATTACAGGCATTGCAGCCCTTCAGTCTACTGGTTGTCTACGGTTTAATGCTGAACCCCAGGTAGAATTACAGCATGAAAGTAAATAAAACACACCTGGGAACTGAGATCAGGATCAGCGATCGGAGTAGGAAGTGTTGCATTTTTCAAGTGACGAACGTGATAAGACTCAGGAATTCCAAGAATCACTGGCATATGCCTTAATTATACTATGCACATATTATTACATTCCACATAATTAATGATTAATTTAGGTGGTCATTTTATAGGTGTATTGGTACAATGACATACAACGTACTTGTAGCGGTTTCTTGCAAACCACAAGATTTCAGATTCTTTTTATGTATGTGTAATGTAATTATGTTTGTGTAATGTACATCAGTATACCAACTTCCTTAAAATGTTGATTTGTACAACTAGTACAATTAAAAATGTGTAGACATTCCATGTAAGTTTTTATAATTTTTTTCTAATAAAGGCATCTATTTAACAAAAAAAATACCATTTACAATCTCCAATAGATACTGTGTCCTTCAGAATCACTAACTGAATTTTAAGACACACCCTCCTAAGCCACAGAATTCTTGTGCAACTGCACTGCATTCTCCATGTTAGAAAATGGGGCGTTGGTGGTGGTGGGGGGGGGGAGGGATTAGGGATACAGGTGGGGGTTAGAATGATTTTAAGGGCCCCTGAGTGACAGAAGCTCTAAAAAATTTGGAACATATTTGCATTGGTCTGGGTTGAGGGACCTGTATGATACGTTCTCATGGGGCTCGAAATCGCTCACTATCTAGAAGAGGTTGTTTCCAAATTTCTCCAACAACAAGAACTGAGATTAAAATCATGTAAACATCTGCAGCAATTATATAGTCCATGACTGTCTCTAAGAAATTTCTATTATTCATTCTTGTTAAGAATTATGCTGTACATAATTTTACGTGCTATTCAGGGAAGATTTACTCAGTTCTATTAATTGGTAAAAATCACCAGTGCAGAACATCACTAAATGTGCTTACAAAGAAAAAAGAAGGCATATTAACACATACATATGATAGGTGCTGTGCCACACATACAGTGCTAAAACTGATAAATGAAGGTGTCATTTATAACTACAAATTTAACAAAAAAAAAATGTGTAATGACATACTTATTGTATGAGGCCAGAACAATCAAATTACTTTTTAATATGAAAACATTTCAATAGCAGCAATAACAATAATATCTTTGGGAAAAGTAGCAATATATTTAGTTGTAGTCAAATTAAAATACCCTTAGAAGAAAATGTAAATGGGATTGCATGACAAACTGCTCATGCTTCATCATCATCAAGGGCGTATCCTGCCAGGGGAAAGATGGCCAGCTGCCCAGGGTGGCATTCTTTCAAGGGATATCATGGTGCGCCTGCATGACTGCATTACTGCACGTCTGCGCAGCTGGAGATTTCCCCCAGGCCACAACTGATCATCACCACCACCATCGTCATCAACATCATATTCACCATTTCCCCTGGTTAGAGTTGTCCTATGACCTCAATCATAAGTGCTCTGCAGATCTGCTCTGCCTTGCCCTGTGAATGGGTGTGTCTTTGTGTTTCCGATCCCACCTCCCCATACATCAGTATACCCAACCTAACCTGTTGGGGGAGTCCCAGTTTACTGCTTCCTGTAAAGGTGTAGCCAAGTGCTGAACCAGTAGTTTTTACCCATTTTTGTGCTTGCTAACTCTTTGTAAATTTCTCTGTGATTTATCATAAGGGCTCGACCCTTGACTATGTAAGGGTGCTGACCCCACATCAGTCTGTAATCCTCTATCCATTTGGGTCTGTGCTGGTTTCTCTCCTGCAGGGAACCATTAGATTGGTTACAATGAGACTGAACTCCCACACTGGCAAACTTTGTGGATCCACCTCAACCCCCACTGAATGTAAGGTTGCCCACAGGCAGATTCTCACATACCTTCTGCTCATGAATCCATCTCTTATTCTCACACTCTCTTTTTCCCCAACTTACAGTAGCCCGGAAATTCCAGAGCATGTCAACATTATCACAACACAAAAACATTAAGACAACACAAAATCATCAATGAAAAAAATTAAGTAATTTTTTTCAAAATTAGAAACAATTAAAAAAAATTAGAAAGTAGCACAGAGCACTTTAGTATTGAATGAAGAGAACACAACAATACATTAAACTAAATTTGATTTACTTTTTGTGTTAATATTTTTGTGTAATTTTTATGTTTTTGCACCTTCTTAATGTTATTGAGTTGTGTAACTGTAATGTTGACATGCTCTGTGCTTTCGGGGTCACCATACCAAAGAAATGTGAGTGGTTACGTAATAAACATTTGTGGAGTCTCTGTGAATTAATCAGCCAAATTGTCAGTCCATAAACTAGTTTAAACTCAGTTGAATCAGTCAAATATAAAATCCTGTGTGGCATCATAGTCTAGGATGAACAAGCTTAGTTAAAAGTAAGAGAAGACTTGTAGTAATCACAACAATGCTTTTAATTAACTAGAGGTCATAAAATGTTCTAAAATTAAAATAGATTCGGATTGGATTTTATTTGGTTAGATTTAATTTCCTTTAAGTAACTTTTTCTGAAGAGCTTGGGAAGATCTACACTCATAAGGTACTCAGTTACATTTTGTTTTTGGGCAAGTGGGGATTTCCTAATACAACTGCTCCATACTGGATTATGATGAATCCTCTTGGATTCGGTTGCATAGGTCTAAATCATTTCTTTAAATAGTTTGCATCTATCTGTGTATATTGTATGTGAATTAAGGAGCATTGCACCACTTGGTGGGGTTCCGGCCCGGTTAATGTAAAGTGCTTTGAGACAATTACTGTTGTTAAAAGCGCTATATAAATTGAATTGAATTGAATTGAATCGAATCTTTTGTCCTTGCTTATGACAAGAATATATAGGGTACTGTTGAATTTTTATTTGAGTCTTCAGTTAGTTAGGTTAGGAAAACAATTGCTCTAGTGTGCCCAACAAGGACACAGAAGACAAGAGTGTAGACAAGGAGGTTTGTTCAGGGAACACTGCACAATAGGAGGGTCTGTTAAGAGGAGACTGTTCATTCAGGCAGTCTTCCTCCAGTATTCCCTAGCAAGTAGTAGGCAGCATTTCCTTCAGGGTGGTCATCCCCCCAGTATCCAGTCTCCAGCTGCAGAAACCATGCATGCCTTTTGCCTTTTTTATTCTCTTCAGCCTTTTTCCCAGCATAGCTTATAAACTCTGCTAGGGAATATTGTCCTGCCCCCTGTCTGGGGCAATGAGCCATGCCTCATTGGCACTTTCTGCGGATACATTTGCCTGCCTGCATGGTGTCGATCGCCCTCTGCTGGTGTAGAGCAGAATTATATATTCGATAGTTGGTTTATCTATCTATCTATCTATAATTTTGTAATTTTTGTAACAACAGAGGTTTGAAATACTATAAAAATAAAATGTTCTTTTTAACTCTATTTTCTATATCTTATCTCTTCATTTTTAAAATTATAATCATTACTTTTTTAATTATTTAAACGGTTGCACAGTCGGATAAGAGCGGTTTAGGATACATTTCACTGCGTGTTGTACCTGTATAACTATGCACGTAACAAATAAATAATCTTGAATCTTGAAATACCATCAAATGTAACAGAATGCTATGGTCACAGAACAATGTACCATAGTATAAAATAAAATACTGTTCAAATACTAGGAATGCAAACTATATGTATATCATCATACTGTAAATATACAACGCACAAAACAGAAAATTACTGTAAGGACAATGCAGTACAGCCATACTTTTGTAAGGGACTTATTCTGAATGAAACCAGAGGAAGTATCCTTCCCCCATGCACGCACACACAAACAGAAAATTCATCGAAAACCCACATTCATCGGTAGGAGGGAATTTGACCGTGAAAAGAGCAAGTCAGAGATGTTTCTTTCGGTTTCGATTTACTGAAGTCACTCTGATAGCAGGCTCATAGCCTTTAAGGTTTCAAAGTGCTAGGTATTTCTCCATAAATTTCGAGTAGTAAATTTCAGATCCTTCAGTACATTTGTTGTTCCTCGGTGACATTTAGTGATAAATTAAATAGCTTGATAAAGCTTCCCATTTACCGTACAAGATGTCAGCGTGTGCAGAAATTGACGAAAGCCTTTACTCTCGCCAGCTGTAAGTAGTATCTCTGGAATTTATCTGAAAAATATACCTGCTCATCAATTACTGCATCGTATTTTCGTTATTCATATTGTATTGCGGGTATTGTAGAACTAGGGGGTCTTTATTAATCAACAGGGGAGTTCAGATACGCTACAACTAATTAAATTAGAGTATTACAACAATTAAACAAATAAAAAGGAGCATTTGGGAGGTAATCAGACTTGTGGGGCATCAAACAATTGCGGGGGGTGCAGGTGAGGGGGAAAACTGAACTGGGGGGTTGGTGGGTTAGTGATTTGGGGCCCATGGCAAAGACAAGTAGGGGGAACTGATACTGTAATCATTACGAGAGACAGTGTCATCCTCAACAACGGTATCAAAACCTTAGCACGCGTTGAAAGCATTATAGGGTAGCTGCTGTTAGGATAGGAGCGACTATAGCTCTGTCACTTTCACATTCTGCTAGCGGAGAGAAAAACGCTGTTACCGTTTGGAGTTTTACAACATATTACCTGGAGCCCTACACAATTTTGGGTTTCCCCCTTTCACCTGATTCAACTCCTTGTGCTAATTACCACACAGCTCTTGAGCTGAATCATTTGTGGTGGAACAGGAAAAGAATTAAGCTACACAGGGCTCCGCCCCCCACGACTGCAGTTTGACACCCCTGCAGATTTAACTGATTCTACGTTCTCTGCCATATCCGAAAACCGTTTTTACGCTCTCCCTGTAGCTTCCACGCTTGCTTTACGCGCAGCTGCGCAGTCTGACGGAAAGGGAGGCGCATAATTAATGACGTAAAACAAGCATCCTCGCGACGTTTTGAAAGTGATATTCTGAGAATGAAATCATAATTTTACATCACAAGCTGCTGCCCTAAGAGTACAAGGAAAGCTCGGCTTCCCTCATAAAATTGCCAAAATAATTTAGGCAATGTATCAATGTAAATTAATGTTATTTGCGATTAAAAGTGTAATTAGGTTATTTTACTAGTTCATGGTTGCCAGGTTTCACGCATCTGGCGTGAACTCGCGCTTTCAGACTCCCACGCTCACGAAAGAAGTCTTATGGGAAATCTGAATTATTACATTATAAACCTAAAATCAGCTACCTCAAAATGTTGCGGTAGTTTGCAGATCCTTTTGGATATTTACAGGGACATAAAACTCTTGCATACATGTAAGTGCGTGTGCACATATGTGCGGACTCGTTTCGAGTTGAAAGTCTGACTCCAGCCGGCGGTTCAAAGTTGGCAACCCTGCTAATTTAAGTACACCGCTGATCGTTTCACGGGAATACGTACCAGCAGTTCTTTTTTCGGTAGTTTTGTCATTTTTTCCCAGTAACTTGCTCTGGACTTGATGAAATATTTTTTGTTTATTGCACAAATAAATGGTAAGATAAAACTGATTTTGACACACAGGCGCCCCTTATCGAACTGTTATGACTACTAACGTAACGAAAAGTTAGGATGGGGCAGTTCCTCAGTTAATGCTTAAAAACGTGGAGGTCTCATGGATAAATTCCTAGCTGCTAGTAGTTTTAAATAAAATGTGATGGCAAAACAACCCCTAAAACGAGTAGAAATAGAAAATGTGACAACGCAACAGCATGTCTGCGGGTCCTTGAGCAAGACCCTTAACCCCCATCTCCCTGGGCGCCCTAACAGGTGGCAGCCCTTCGCGGACAGCTGGCTCTACAAAGAGCAAGTTGAGGGAGGCGTAAAAAAGAATTTCCCCAAAAAAGGAATTTCCCCACAGGGACCAATAAAGTTGTGATTGATTGATATATATATATAATACACATTATGCCAGAAATTCATCGTATGTTTTTTCCAACACTGGCAATTTTTAAGGTACGTCCTAGGCCATGATGCAATGAGTCGCATGAAATCCGCCAATGTCCTCATTTCGGGGATGGGGGGACTTGGAGTGGAGATAGCCAAGAATGTGATTCTGGCTGGGGTCAAGTCCGTCACCATTCAGGATGAGGATGTCTCAGAGTGGGAAGACCTGTCTTCACAGGTAATGAACTAGAATGCCTGATGCAGCATGGCATGGTAAGGGTGAGGTCTATTATAATGGAGAAAGTGAGATCATCCGGATCTTGGTTTGGATCAATCAACATTCCTACTCATATCCTCTCAAATTGATTCAAGATATAAGTAATTTTACTCTTAATTGCAATTCTTTTTCTGCTGCCATATATCTTACGTTTAGCATAAACCAACCAGTATGTCACCTTTCACTGTTATGTGATATGTCATAATTTTGATTTGTCCAACATACATCCATTAAAAATGTATATATACTGTAGTGATTACACAATTATGCAATTATAATATTTCATTTGCACACATGCAGTGATTTCATAATGTTTGTTAATAATGCATATTGAAGCTGTTAAGGTATGTTAGCATGTTAATGCATATTTGCATGCTTCTAATGAATGTCCTATGAAAACATTATGAAGGTGCAGTTAATGTGAAGCGTTCCCTTACAGTTAGTATTTTATGTCTGTCTCATGCTTATTGATCCGGTTTTATCCTACTTTTTTCTGCAGTTCTATCTAGATGAATCTAGTCTGGGGCTGAACAGGGCACAGTATTCACTGCCCAAACTGTCAAAGCTCAACACATACGTAAGAGTGTCTGACTACACTGGTCCACTCACTGAGGATTTTCTGACACAGTTCCAGGTAATTTATCCATGGAATCTCAATTCTTTGTGAAACTGTTTGGAACTGAAAACAAACTAAAATTGCTCACAATCACCAAGTTTTTTTTCAGTTTTCTTTTTTAGTTTTTTGCAGCTTTCTTTTAAGTATATAGTTGTGTTTTTTATGTTTAGTCCTCTAAGGATACGTGCAAACATGGAATTGTGGAAATATGATTTGATTAATCTTTTTTTCTAATTTTCAATAATATGTACGTTTCAGCATTATCTAGTAGGTTTAAGAAGTTCTAGAATGTCAAATGTACAAAGTGAAACTAAAGGTATAAGGATTCATATAAGCAATATAATTCTACGGGTGTTGTCTGGGTCTATTTCACAGGTGATTGTTCTTACAAACTCCTCTCTGGATGAACAAATAAAATTAGGGACATTCTGTCACTCCAATGACATCCAGTTCATCTTAGCTGATACCAAAGGACTTTGTGGGTAAGGACAGAGCAGTAGCATTTCCTGTTGGATATATTTAGCTGTCTATTTTCAAGAAGCACTTTTCTCAGTTTTAATACTGCAGGGTCCTACAGGCCCTAGAATCATGGCCACCACACTACTGGCTGGCCTGTATTTTTCAAATCAGTCAACAAGTGTTCTTGTGGTGAAATATTCCATCTTGTGACCATTTGGTTCTAAAGCTGAATAATCCTGGTGGTGAAGGTTATAATTTTTAGCAATCTAAATTGCTGTTCTTAAAGATGCCTGAAAACAAGGTATGTTGAAGGTACAGGAACAGCTTGTGTTGAATTTCAGGCAACTCTTCTGTGATTTTGGAGAAGAATTTAAAGTCACTGATTGTAATGGCGAAACACCTGTATCCACCATGATCTCTCATATTGACAAGGTAACATTGCATTGCATATAATTCAATAAATATACTACACAATATACTACACAAATTATTTTACTTTAAAATTATTTCTTCCTCAGTCTTCCTGGTTTGCTTGAATAATGCATGCACAAACTTCCAATAAAACGAGTAGCTATTGTAGGCAAAATGTGTTTTTTAATGTACTTAAACCTTTTACAATAAAAAGTTGAATTCCTAATTTACAAAAGCAAGATATTTAAAAATTAATAATTATTATAATAATCAATTAACTCTAACCCATAGATGAATGGAGTATCTAATCCCATGGGCTGCACCTCTGGTTTATAACTCTCTGTCTTTTCAGGCAAATCCTGGCATAGTTACATGTACAGAGAAACACAGGTTTGACGATGTAGAAAAAGTCATATTTTCTGATGTTCGTGGCATGACGGAGCTCAACAGCTGTGGACCAGTGGAAATTAAAGTCTTGAGTAAGTTCTGAACTCAGAGGATATGAGGAGTTATGTAGAGTAGCAGTGGTTATACCGAAGCAAGTTATCATCTTTTATTCCCATGGTTACAGATCCTTACAGCTTCAGTATTTGTGACACCTTGCACTTCTCTGAATATGAAAAGAGTGGAGTCGCCACTGAGGTCAAAATTTCAAAGACATTTACTTTTGTAAGTAAATAACTTTTCAAATTTGTGTTAAATTCTGTATATTCCAGTAACATTACAGTTCTGCCACTGATCTTGTTGTCATTCACATTTGTCTGTTCAACAGAAACCCATCAAGGAGGCCTTAGCCAACCCTCAGATTATGAGCACAGACTTTGGAAAAATAAACAGACATAAAACCCTTCATCTGGCCTTCCAAGCTTTGCATGGCTTTGTGAAGAGCACAGGACGGTTGCCCAAAACAAGAAACAAGGTCAGGTGCAGTGATCAGTGAACTTCTTTCTGGTATTCACTAATTCGTTAGATAATTATAGTGTGAAGATCTTATGTCTTGTGTCTACTATGCTTTGAACATAAGAACTATACAAACGAGAGGAGGCCATTGGGCCCATCAAGCTCGCTTGGGGAGAACTTAACTAATAGCTCAGAGTTGTTAAAATCTTATCTGGTTCTGATTTAAAGGAACCTAAGGATTCAGCTTGCACTACGTTATCAGGAAGACTATTCCATACTCTGACTACATGCTGCATAAAGAAGTGCTTCCTTAAATCTAGTTTGAAATGTTCTCCCGCTAATTTCCACCTATAAATCATCTGATCAAATGATCTGGCATTCTCCAATTTCAAATACAATTTTCATTACTTCCTGCAGGAAGATGCAGAAATGTTGGTCTCTATGGCGAGGGAACTGAACAGGGATGGCAGACTGGAGAAGCTGGATGAAGACATCATCCAAAAACTGGCCCTCACTGCCCGAGGAAATCTGGGACCGATCAATGCTTTCATTGGTGGTCTTGCTTCCCAAGAGGTGATGAAGGTGAGATCAGGTTTCCTGATGAATATGATTTCATACTAAGGTCATATTTGAGTGATTTTCCCTCTACATATATCATGCACATGTTCTTTTGAATCCATTGTACAAAAAAAAATTTATGGAAGAATTGTGTTTTACCTGTGACAGGTTCTCTTGATCCCAGGTTTCAAAGACATGGTTTAGCGTAATGTTTCCCAACCCAGTCCTAGGGTAACCCCGGACAGTCCACATTTTTGCTCCCTCCCAGCTCTCAGCGAATCACGAATACCAAATACCTGGTATAGTTGCGCTGGGAGCTGAGAGGAAGCAAAAACGTGGACTGTCCTAGGTAGCCCAAGGACTGGGTCAGGAAACACTGGTTTAGCGCACCTCTTGATACCAGACATCCTCCTGTTCCCCTTCTAATAAAAATGTAGGCATGCAGCGGAAAGTTTACTCCTCTGCAGCAGTGGCTGTACTTTGATGCCCTTGAATGTCTGCCAGAGGAAGATGAGGAAGAAGGAATGCTGCTGACTCAGGAAGACTGTGCAGCAGTGAGATATACTCTCCTTGACTTCTACCAATATTATATACACAGATTACTCAAAATATCATGACCACATGAAGTGAATAATGCTGATGATCTTGTAAAAACAGTTCATCTCAAGGTTTTGGGGTATATTAGATGGTAAACTAACATTTGGTACTCGTAGTTGACGTGTTGAAGGCAAAAGAAATGGACAGGGGCGAAAATATGAGTGACTTTGATGAGGGCCAAATCGTTATACACTACTCACAATAAGTTAGGGATATTGTGAGAGACTTAGTGCATGTCATTCATACGGTGTTTGTTTCACTTCAGATATTTTTGGGATAGGGAGGCAATTGTATTGGGGTGATAGGCACACCTCATTTTGTGTTTTCTATGTAATGGTCTCATTGTGTACAGGTGTGCCTGATATTGGGGCCAAACCTAAAAGACAACCTTTTTCAATGTGGCATCAATTTCAATATTCTGTGGGTATAAAGAGCTGGTATTGTCGGTAAGTCATTCCAAGTTCATCATTCAAACAGCCATGAACACACGACGTCACTTCACGGACGAGCAGCGCCACCTGGCCATGGCGCGCCTTCAGGTAGGTGGCAGGCAGTCAGATGTTGCTCGTGAACTTGGTGTGTCTCAAAGTGTCACCAGCAGACTTGCATCAAGATACAGAACTACTGGCAGAGTTTATGACAGACCCAAGAGTGGAGCCCCATGAGTGACAGCCCGCAACGATGACCAGTACCTAAGGACCTACAGTATGCACTCAGACATCGTTATGCAACTGCCATACAGCTGCAGGCCCGTTTACGGGATGCGAGGGGTACTAGGGTTTCCAGACAAACCATTCGCAACCGACTCCACCGCTTTGGCTTGAATGCCAGACGACCGTTGCAGGTGACTCCACTGACACCAAGAAACCGCCGTGAACGTTTGCAGTGGGCACAAGACCATGTGACCTGGATAATGCAGCAGTGGTCTACCGTCCTGTTCACTGATGAGTGTCGGGTCACCTTGCACAGAAATGATTGTCGTCAGCGTT
>JAODKF010000116.1:26387640-26405120 GCA_026779585.1 Mormyrus proboscirostris | reverse complement strand
TATTTCATTCAAATTCAGAGCAAATAGGAAAAGCACTCATGTAAATAACAATATCCCTAACTTATTGTGAGTAGTGTCAATATTATTGTATTTGTTATAATTAGTGTTGCAGTTTGTGTTCGTTTTTTGATATTTGTGCAAGAATTCACTAAAATATTTAATCCTCACATTGCCTCCAGAAAAAGAGTCGCTATGATGGACAGATTACTGTGTTTGGAAAGGCCTTCCAGGAGAAGCTTGGTGTACAGAATTACTTCCTGGTGAGTGTACTAGCATGGACCCTCCAGAGGAGGGCACTCTCTGAATTACATTTTGTACAGTTTGTCAGGCTCGGAAACCACATGAAGCTAAATTTAGAAATGTTCAATTTTTTAGAAATATTCAGACATAAAACATAATCTTGACTGATATAAATCACAGGAGACGAAAAGGGCACCAATTCAGGTGGCATTTCCTGTTATGTTTTTGTTTAGGGTGTGTCATAAATAGCTGAGATTCTGTAGTGTTTCTTTCATGGTCATTGACTGTGTGGCTGATAAAGGTTGTGTCTTTAGCACGAACTAATATTCCAAAACTAGATTTATTTGCAGTATACTTTCAAAAATATTTTAAATTAAAGCAAATTGCTTTGTATGGAATGCATATTTGTTCATGGAAGCACATAACCTTGATTCTGTTATATAAGCTGTGGATAAACTCCACTAGTTTATAAATTGAGTGACCTTTTTATGATTCAAAATGTGAAAAAAATTATTAATAAATGCTGATTGAATTATAAAGATATGAAAAATGAATTTTGACTTTGATTCTCTAAATTCAGTCTTTATTATGTATCTATTTGTATGCAAGACATAATAGTATGGCACACATGCAGTGATGGCAATTGTTAATGGCAATTTGTTTAGGTTGGAGCTGGTGCTATTGGCTGTGAGCTTCTGAAGCACTTTGCTCTGATTGGCTTGGGTGCTGGAGAGGGTGGGTCCATCACTGTGACTGACATGGACTCAATAGAGAGGTCAAATCTGAATCGACAGTTTCTCTTCAGATCAGAAGACATTGGGGTAAGCAAAAGTACACTTATTTATGTTCTTCCCATCTCATGCATTTGGAGACCATCTATATTGACTTCTGGGACTTCATTGTTCTAGCCTATAAAATAAACATTGTTGCTTTGTGTCACAACCGAGAGTGCCGGGAGCGCAGATCAAGACACAGAACGCAAAAAGTTGAGGCAAATACAGGGTTTAATCGAGCTGGGAAACGATGGGAACAGGCAGAAACGCAGGCTGACATTACAATGACCGGACTGGGGAAATAAACGGAAATGCGGACTAAATACAATGGACTAATGACAACAATCAGGAGCAGCTGGTAAACACGGGGATTCCACATGGGGTTGATGATGGGGTGTGGCACACGGCAGGAGCGGACAAGCAGGGCTTGACACTTTGCTTCCTTTAATTCCAAAGCTGTGTGTCAGACTCAAGTATAATCTAGAGTGTTTTCACAATTGCAGTTTATGGGGTCTTTATAAGCCATCCCCTTAAGAAGGGATACTTAAGCTGGTCCACAGTGGGCAATGGCACAAAATGGTACTTTCATATCTGTCTTAACCAGGTAATAGTAATAATAATATGTCTCTACCTACCACTGAGGACACAGAGGTAAGGTCCTCAATATTTTTTATACAACTCCAATAACCGCGATCCATCACAGGGCACACCTAGGACGGAATAACACTTTTGATCTCAAAATTTCAAAATCCTGGTTGCGGCCCTGAATAATATTAATAACTATAATGAAAACTGTACATTTTGCCACTGGAATGTCGTCTCCCCATTTATTTCTACTTTCTCTTTTCTCTCGGCCTTTGTCCTCCACAATGCTCCCCCCCACCCATCCTCAACCTTGGCCAGGGTTTGAAGTCTGAGGTTGCAAAGCAGGCTGTCAAAAAGATGAACCCGTCCCTTCATATCACAGCTCATCAAAACCGCGTGGATCCAGACAGCGAGCAGATCTATGGAGACCAGTTTTTCTCAGGTCTTCATGGAGTGGTGGCAGCAGTGGACAGCATAGAAGCCAGTCAGTAGCTTCCATGTCAGGTTTCTAATTCCATGTTTGAAATGTGAGGGCTTCACTGTCGGGTAGCAGAGTGACCGCACGCTGCCAGGTTTAAATCCCCCCTGTTAGTTGTTGGTGTGGAGCTTGCATGTTCTCCCCATGTCACGCACATCCCTCAGGTTAGCTGGTTTTCCCTACAGTCTAAAGCAGGGGTGAGGAACCTGATGACCTTTTGTGATGACCTCTCAATCAGCCAATAATAAAGCAGTGGTTCTCAACTCCAGTCCTGGGGACCCACTGTCATTGGCTTATTGAGAGGCCATCCCAAAAACCTGCAGCCACACCAGCCCTCCATGATTCAGGTTCCCCACCCCTGGTCTAAAGGTCGCTCATAATGAATGTGTGTGCATGTGCTCTGCAATGGACTGGCATCCTATATACAATGTAAGTGGTAAGAAGAACGATGGATGGGATTCTCTGTGGTAGCTAACTCTGTGCTTCATACATTTTTGTTATTCTTATGGAACTGATTTGGAGTGCAAAGAGTTGACCCAGGCATATTCTGGAATAATAAGGAATCAACAGACTAGTATCAAATATGTTAATGGAGGTGCATAGTTCACATTCAGATAATCAAAATCCAGACCAGGGCTGCGTCCGAAATCGCGCACTTGCACAGTTTTAGTGTCCGATTTTAGGGCGTAGTGCGTTCACACTGACAACTAAGTGAAAATTCAGTGCACTGAAAGTACCCGGATGGTGCACTGAAAACGGCCAGAAAACGCAGTGCAGAATGATGGACACTACGCACACTAAACGGACGCCATTTTGACTACGTAAAGGAAGGGGAGGGAATTTCGGCAAGTTTTCACGGCAGATATTTTGGCGCGCTGGAGAACTGCGATCAAAATGCTAGTCCGTCACTTCCGGTAAGTGCGAAACGTTAGTGTTCCAGTTAGGACAGCATTTATCCATGGTAGTGCGCACTACAGAAGGAATTGCGCACGACGCACTACATCTCAGTGCACTGACGCAAATGCGCAATTTCGGACATAGCCCAGGCATTGTTTCAACCAACAATTTGAATGTGTTACTGACTGAGACTCTTTATACTCAGCAGGTTGGTTGAAACAAAACCTTGATCTGGGTTTTTATTTTCTGTATCTAAACTATTCACCTCTGTAAATGTGATTATTTCATTTTAGTTTGCCTGCTGTTACTGATAAATGAACTTTACTCATCAAATCTATAAGAGAAATGTGCCTCTTTGAGTTTTTATTTTTATGTTTTTCATATAAACAAGTGTGCTGCATGGCATATATTTACTTTCAGTTATCTTTGGAAGATTACCTTCCCATTGTAATGTGTCCGTAGATTTCAGTAAAGCGAAAGAAGGCAGAGATAGTGAGTTAGCCAAGATAACTGCCATAATATCTGCAAATACCCAGTTATTTCTTTACTTGCTTTGAATCGGTTGATAAGATTTTATAAGACAATAGTCCATCACCACTGGTCCAGTGCCAGGGATCCTAGAGCCTATTCCAGCCTGGAATATCCTGGATAGGATGCCAGACCATCACAGGGTACATGCTTTGGGCATTTTAGATGCTTATTAAGTTATTATCTTTGGACTGTATGAGGAAATCCTGCAGAAAATAGCAGAAAAAAAATCTGTTACATAGTAACATTATTACGTATTAATGTAATTAATTAATAATGATAAATGTCAAACTCATGGGCAAAGGTAGTGAATGTGCTGGCTTTTCCTGACTGACCTTGCAGGAGTCTATCTGAACAAACGCTGTCTCCAGTATCAAAAGCCCATGCTGGAAGGGGGCACGCTGGGATGCAGAGGCCACACTATGGTTGCAGTGCCCTTTCTGACGGAATCCTATGGACCTGGCACGTCCAGTTCTGAGAAAGCCATTCCCCTGTGTACCTTGAAGAACTTCCCATATCGCATTGAGCATACTTTGCAGGTGAGGCCTGACATAAATCTTCTGCCCTGTTTATGTCGCTCTTTTAATGACACACACACAGGCGCCCACTCACTCCTTCACACTCTGTCCTCTCACCTCTGTTCCTGTTTCCTGTCAGCACCAGTTGAAAAGCAGACCAGCTCTTTCTCTTCCCCTTCAGCTGGTTCGGGGTTCCTGAACCTGTGGGATAAAGGGCATGGTGTATTACTGTGTTTCACTGCAATGGGTTCAATCCTGACATGTACTTCTCTGTGATATTTGTTTGCATATCAACATTGTCTGGTTCTGAGGCTCTTGAATAACTCCCCTCACCCCCACAACCTCTCAGCCCAGCGTAAAGGTGGGCAAAGGCTTAGAGTAGTGATCTTCAACATGGAGCCAGCTATCCTGCAGGTGTTGTCTGTCAACTGAACAGGAGCAGTAACATTAACCTGGGATCATCACTTTGTGTGACAGAGAGGGAGCAAGATACCAAGGAAAATGCTGTCAATGCTCATCAGTCATTCCATTTAATTACAATTAATAATTCATTTCACTATAGTAAATGGGTTAATTTGTTTGTATTCAAGTGAGAAGTGAGATACCCATGAATATCGTCTCTAAGCATTACGTTACATTTCCTTTTATTTAGTGGAGCCCTTTGCCCAAAGCAATGTACAAGTGCACAATACAAATATATGGCTGTCAAGAAGTCAATTAGGTATAAGTGCAACTAGGCTGAACTTCCAGTGAATGCCCAGGTACAAGTGAAAGCAGTACTGGAGCAAGAACTGTACAATAACTTTCTAGCAAGGCAAGCACCTGATAATGTAGCTATTCAACCAGCAGACAAAGATATTAATAACATTCAGGGTCAGCAGTGTTCCATATGTTTTTAGAGGTCTTTCTGGAATATTTGGGTATTGAGACATGTTTTTAGAGTAGAGAGAATGAAAACTGCGCACTTATAGCAGAGGTAACGTTCCGATGCTCAGCCATGGAGGCGTAAAGCTACCACGTTAACCACTGACCCACCCTTAGCTATTTCTGTGTCTGCCTCCGGATACAAAACTATTCCATGACTGCATGTCTGATGGCAGCTAGCAGAATACGCTTTAGTTTCTGACAGTGCTCTTCCTGAGTAAAGCTGTAGCATGATTTCTGAAATGTCTGCATTCCTTCTGTAATGTGTTTGCCAAACACAGGCTTGTATGGAAGTTCTAGTGAGAGGACTCGGTAAACCCTGAGCTCAAAAAGGAAGCTGCTTCAAATGCTGATTGCTATCTCTGTCATTGCAGTGGGCCAGAAATGAATTTGAAGGAACATTTAAGCAAGAGGCAGAACATGTAAATCAATATTTGATGTAAGTCCCTCCTTTTACTAACTTGTACATTTTAATCAGTATTATGCTCCCCACATAAATCCCTTACATCTACAGCATATATCCTGGCCGATATACCCTATCATTCTATGTAATTTCAAATACTGTTTACTCCAAGTTCCCTATATCAGGGTGCTTTAAAGTAAAGCTTGTGTTTTGATGCTGCCTGTAGACCCCTGGAGTTAACCCGGGAGACAGCTGCAAATTGTTCATTTGTAGAAAGCCCTCTTATTGTTAAGATCTGGAACGTTGCTTACTGTCTTTATGATTTATTTGCTTGTGCATGGGCAGTTTTTTAAGCGTATTTATAAGTGTATATAAACTTTGTGGATATGATTAAAAAATGTAATTATTTTGTAAGGTTTTGATTAGCTTTTTATTCATGGTTGGCTGCTTATATGACCAATGGAAATGCTGATCTCACAGAAAAGGATCTTACTCTCAGACAGCAGCAGGGTGCATATTGGTAACAAATGGAAATACCACATACATCAGTGTTTCTCAAACCATTCCCTCAATGACCCCCAGACGGTCCACGTTTCTGCTTCCTCCCAGCACCCAGGGAACTGGGAGATACCAAAAATATGGACTATGTGGGGGTCCCCAAGGACTAGTTTGAGAAACACTGACATATATGACCTGTAGCTTCACTTATATTTAGCATAAGTACAATATGTAAATAACTTATGACTTATTTAAATAAGTAGTACAAAATATTTTATATATAGGCATTTAATTTTTCAGATAGATGACAGCCTGCCTCATCTTCCATGTTTCAATAGTCCCACCTCAGAGTGCAGAGGAACACTCCAGAGTGAAAAACTTTCTGGGCAACTGGAGTTTTTACAGATGTTAATTTTTTATGCACTTCCTGCATAAGTTCCCTGTTGCATTAAGTTGGGCCAGAAATAAATGTACGCTCATCTTCCCTTAATGAAAATGATTTATTAGTATAAGAAAAGAGGCTGTTTCCTCATACAAGTGGAAGCAAGCTTGAGATGAAGGGAGTTGTTTGGCATGAGCCAGATGTCTGCTCCTCCACTTCCTGTTTAGGTCCTCTCTTTATAAACATTTGCAGATAACTTGGTTTTTACGTTTGCTCAGCCGTTGTTTAAAATAAGGGTAACAGTGTTTACAGAGGAAGCTCCAGAGCAGCACAGGAACCAGAGCTACATGTGAGCCAGGCAGATACGGCAGAGGGAGGAACGCCCACCAGCCCAGTGCACTCCTGACTTCCTCCCAGTCAGATGCGAGGAGGCCTCTGCGCAGGTCACCTGACCCTAGCGGCACAGAATGCAATTAGGCAGTTCAGTCCGTGCTTTTTATGGATTTTCCATTCAGGACGGATGTGAGAGGAATAAATCAAGCTGAGCTGGTGCTGCAGAAACATCCAAGTTTGTAGGTTCTCTTCCAAGTCTCTTTCAGCCTCTGAAAAGTCTCATCCAACAGCAGGACTTTTTCAGAATTTTTTACCAGTGTTTTAAATAGCCTAAGAGTTAAACAGTGATGCCCCAGAGATTTTGTATCCTTCCCTGCAGAAGAAGCTGAACCAGCAGCAAGTGTTTTTATTCAAAAGTTTGAAAGTTCATCGTCCCCTTTCAGTTCAGCAGATATTTATTACATGCCGGACTCAGTCATTTTCCACTCAATACTCTTTTACTTCGGTTTCCTGACGTGGCATCATCAGTCTTCACTCACTGTCTCCTCCTCAAAACTTATTTTCAGCTTTGCTCATAGTGTTGCTCTCTGCTCAATAATACTGACTGAGGCACCATTCATGCCTGCTTACATTCCGAGTGAGATTGTGTCATTCTTTTATTGTTGTTAAATATTGTATAAACTCTCTGCCTCCTATATTTAATTTCTTTTGTGCACTTGGAGAGACCCAAATGTCTCACCGGTTTCTAGTTCTTCATGGGTCCACCAGATTTTGCTGCTATTCTAGCAAGAAATTCCTGTGCTAATGATGTTTCTCCCAATGATCTCAGTCCCATCGGGTGTAAATGACTGTGTTGATGTAAGAAATTTGAGGGGAGTTTTGCTATAACATTCAGAGGCTGTCCAGAAATGGAGCGACTTCCATCCATGGGAAACTTTGGCCACTAGTAGCAAAAGACCGACTGACCAACCTTCTTCTTTTGCCCTGTAGTGATGATGGATTCCTGCAGCACACTTTAGACCGGGGGGAGGCTGAGGCGCTAGACATCCTATCAGAGGTGTCTGCCAGCATAGGGAGACGACGGCCTGCTACCTGGAAAGACTGTGTGGGTTGGGCCCGTTGCCAATGGGAGACCCTTTTTAACAATAGCATCAGCCAACTGCTGCATTGTTTCCCCCCCGACCAGGTAATTTTGCATTGTGAATTAAAACACTATCCATGTCTCTGTACTCCAGTGAATCACAGAACATGACGACCATCAGGTGGTGCTATTGTCATCCTGGACTTGTTGAAATGTTTTTGTATTTTTCCGTTTTACAAAGGCATATCAATACAGAAGTTTTCCGGTATATATTCTGATGTTGTTTTTGTAAATATGTCTACGTCCGACTGAACAAGACTAAAGAAATTACACAAATTGTAGATCTGTTATTTAATCCCAATTAGCCTGGGCCATGGGGCAATACTCCACTTCAATTGTTATCAAAAGCCACCTCTGATGAAGACAGGCTAACTGTCATATCATTGTAAATTGCATTTTTTTTATGATAGGAAATAAAAAGGCAATTCCAGGTAAGAATGCGAGGAAAGGTATGATATTGGTTAATACAGTATTCAAAAGAATGCAGTGTGGATGTAAAACTGAGGGAATTAGTGACCTTGTAACCATGAGAAGTAAGTTCTCTGAGCATTCTAGGTTCACACTCTGTGATAGCCTGTTATCTGTAAGTTGTTGAAAAGCTTCCGTATATTCTAGTGTTATTTTTTTAGATTGTACTATTCAAAAACAAAAATTTGTGATAATAATGTGATTCTTCTGAATATTACCACGACTGGTAAGTTAGGTGTACTGGTAGCACCGTTTCTTTGTGACAGTGGTTTTGCTCTGAAAGGTCAGTGGCAGATAGTGTTCTCTCAGACTGTATTTCTCCCATTTACTAGTGAGGTTTGATCACTCCTTTGGATTGACTGTTTTAAAATCTCAGCATAGAAATACATCATATGGACAAAAGTATTGGGACACTTTTATAACATCCCATTCTAAATCCATCAATATGGAGTTGGTCTCCCCTTTGCAGCTATAACAGCTGCCACTCTTCTGGGAAGGCTTTCCACAAGATTTTGGAGTGTGTCTCTGGGAATTTTTGTCCATGACCATGTCTTTATGAACCTTGCTCTGTGCACTGGTGTAACGTAACGGACTGCCAGACAGAGAAGTATGATTCATGATTCCACAGAACACATTTCCACTGCTCCAGAGTCCAGTGGCAGCATAAGAACATAAGAACATAAGGCATGCTCTATGCCACTCCATCTGACGCTTGGCATTGCACTTAGTGACATGAGGCTTGTGTGCAGCTGCTCGGCCATGGAAGCCCATCCCATGAATTTCCTGGTGCACAGTTTTTGTGCTGGGGTTGATGCCAGAGGAAGCACCTCAGCACTCAGTGACCCTGCTCTGTCACATAGCAGTGTTGTCCACCATTTCATGGCTGAGTTTCTGTTGTTCCTAAGCACTTCCACTTTGCAATAATGCCACTTACAGTTGGAATATCTAGTAGAGAAGAAATATTACAAAACTGACATCGCAAGGGTGGCATCCTATGACAGTACCACGCTTAAATTCATTGAGCTCTTCAGAACGATCTATTCATTCACAAATGTTTGTAAATCTGACTGGATGGCTAGGTGCTTGATTTTATACACCTGTGGCAATGGGTCTGAATGAAACACCTGAATTCAGTGATTGAGAGGTGTGTCCCAATACTTTTGTCCATATAGTGTATATTTTTCTCAGCACTGAAGATAAGGTTAGACCTTTTATTATCCTGCAGTGAATGACCTTTACTGGTCATCTGGGGGCATTGGTCCAAAAGTTGTTGATGCCAGATGGCTGGAAACTATCAAGTGTGGGTGTGTCCTGTGATATGCTGTTACAGATGCCTTTCTGGTAATTCTATGTCAGCATTACATCAGGGAATACTGGATTCTTAAACGGTTGAGCCAGAATGCAGAGTCCTAATATTGAAAATAAAAATGTATTTGGTAATTTCTCAGACCAAAAGCACAAGAAACCTGAATCAAAATGTACAAATTTTGAACCATTCTAGTCAATCTTACTCAGAAAAAGATGGGTACTTGAGGTACTGGTTGGTATAGTGCAACATAGGGGTGTGAAAAATTGACAATTCACATGTACCTGTAATGGCTTTAGGAACATACACAAGCCAGCTGTTTGCTGGGGTGGGGGGGCTCTAGTTCTATACTTATACACAGTGTATACAAATAGAGCAATATAAACTTAACAGCTGACATCTTGCCATCTGTGCTTCAGTGTCCCACTGTGGGGGGTGGGGGGTTGGAGTGAGGATTATTTGAGGCTTCTCTGGGGCTTTTTGGAAAGTTGTAGTGTCAGGTAGATCAAAGCCCTGGCTGGCATCTGGTACTATGATGTGGATCTGCTCTTTTTCTCATCAGGAGACAATCTGTTACTAAACACCAGCGTATGTAACACACCCTCACTTTCGAGCCTGGAGAGGACATTCACAGCTATCTGATTTGCTGTGCTGAACTCATGTTTTCAAAATGAAGATTATTTGTGAAATTCTCATATTTTTTTATGTAGAGAGATATATATATATATATATAAAGTTTGGTTTCCCCCATCAGACGACAACTTCCGGACTGCCTTTCTGGTATGGTGAAAAGAGATGTCCCCATCCCTTAACCTTTGATCCGAACAATGTAAGTTTCATGTCCTTTCATTTCTCCATACATTTCATTGCTTTTATTCCCGTCAGCTAAAAGCCCTTGGAATAATGTTTATAATGTTAACAATTTACAATCTTGGTGTTTTGAAGTCTTATTATTGCCTGCTGGAGATGGATAACATGAATGACTGGGGTCCACATGGACTTCGATGGGAATTGATGTATAGATTATATATTATCACTTCAAGCAAGAAAATAATATTTCCTAATTAGATAATGTGGCTGTTTTGTCTCTATTTGTTTCATTATCAGCAATAGGCTCCCCAGGGTTCTGCCCACATTCTTTCAGTAGTTCCTATGATCTTTCCATATGACATGTAGGTTGTACTGCAGTCTTATCTCTGATTACCTGTCATCCCGCTCCAGAATACCTTAAATAGCCTCCATCTCTCCACCCTGTACCACATGATTAGCTGCAAGATGGATGATTGTATACATAGTGGTTGTTTTATAATATTTCCAATGTTTTGTTTCACTATAGTGCATTATAGATACAAGCTTCATAAGGCAACCACAATGCATAATAAACATAGATACAATGTGTTATTTTTATAATATAGCCATGTTTATAATGCTTTATGAAACTGTTTATAAAGTGGTACCACATACCTTAACATCCTAACATACCTTTAATATACATTAATAATGTGTGTTTTTATCAAATAATGCTTGCTATTAATGTATATATCTGTTAAGACATACAGATTTATAATATTTGCAATGTATTGTTTCACTTGGTTTGCATATTACAAAATGAGAAATATCCTCTTTGTCTTTGTTTTACAGGTAACTCATATGGACTATATTGTAGCAGCAGCTAACCTGTATGCCCAGACTTACAATATCAATGGATGTCAAGACCATGATGCCATTAAGAAAGTCCTGCAGGGTGTCCAAGTGCCATCCTTCACTCCTAAGACTGACGCAAAAATCCATGTCACTGAGGAGGAAATGGAGAAGGACAGAGGAAATGTTGGTAAGAAGAAGCAAACTTCTAAGCATTCTTCATTTTGTGTCGTTAGTACGCACGCCCGACATTCCTTGATGAAGAGTTTTTTTCTTGCGCAAATCTGCATTCACTGTCTTGCAGACACAGCCCGCCTGGAGGAGCTGCAGCGGGAGCTGGCCAGCCGTCCAAAGAACATCTCAGAGCTCCGGATGAAGCCCATTGAGTTTGAAAAGGTGACAATGTCCTCACAATTGATGCCGTCATAACAAACTGGTCATTAAATGAGGGCTGCGAGGGGGTCTGCATGGAAGTCTATAATGCTCAAGCCTGGCTGGTTTTCTTGGACTGCAGTAACCCTGTAACTTCAACTCACCATTGCAGGATCACAGATATGCCCTGGTTTCTGTGCTCCCGAACCCCATACACAAGCAAAACAGCTTAAGTACAGAAAAAGATATTAAAAGACAGATTACTTCTCCATAGCAAGAGGAGCTTCGCTGTATTGTTTGCCTTTGGAAGTACACTTTGTGTCGCACTGTGACTCGCACACACCAGTGTATGTAGTGATGGACTCACAGCATCCTTAGGTCATAATCCTGGGCTTTGTCTCCCAAAAATTGTGAGGTGATGCTCAAATGATGTTTGTGGGTTTAAGGCAATGAAGTCAGAGGCAGAGTATCGTGTATCACTTTTGCTGTGAGTCAGACATGCGTGATCATCTCCTAGCTATCCTTCTAGCAGCTGTGCGCTAACTACCTGCCCAGGTGATACAGTAAGTATGTCAAGCGGTTCTATGGGCATCAAATTGCTCGAACAGATTACTGCACAAGCCCGTTGGCTAGATATGTGCAACACCCCCCTCCTCAGCCTTTTGAAATACGGTATTTCTGCACTATGACATCATATTATTTTTATGCTCTTCAAAATGGAATTTGGAGTTAAGTCACAATGAACTCCTGAAGTAACTAATTTCCTTGAAGCATGTACATAACCACCGACGATGCCAGTATTGTAACGTAAACAATAATAGAAACAATTAAAAAAAATTAAATGCTAACCTTCCCTTTAAATGCATCCCTGAGTACAGGATGATGACACAAACTTCCACATGGATTTCATCGTAGCAGCCTCCAACCTGAGAGCTGAGAACTATGACATCCCCCCAGCCGACCGGCACAAGGTGAGGATGTGCTATTGTCATCGGCTAGACTGGCTGTGGGATCGTTTATACACATGAGGTCAGGAGAGTGTAA
The DNA here is from genome assembly GCA_026779585.1 of Mormyrus proboscirostris. NCBI lineage: Eukaryota > Metazoa > Chordata > Actinopteri > Osteoglossiformes > Mormyridae > Mormyrus > Mormyrus proboscirostris. Next base: position 26,392,589 of record JAODKF010000116.1, on the reverse strand, counting down.
TGCTAGCATTACAGTCTGGGGGCCGATATTGGCAGATACTGCTTCTCCCCCCCGCCCCCATCACAATACCCCCCCACCCACCCATCCATCCATTAGGGTTTGCATAGCAATGTACCCCTGCCCTCTGGCAGCTGTGCTATTTGAATGAGGCATGCTCCTCGCCAAAAAAATCAAAACGTACTGCAGCACTCCAAGGTGTGTTACCTGAGCCAGGCAGGCGGGGGTGGGACTGGATTCTGCAGTCCCGGGAAAGTTTGTTTTAGTTTAGGGCAAAGGTTAATACTTTGCATGTTTATATTATGTGAAACTGACAATTGCATTTCCAGCTGTTTCCCGCTTTGATTCTCTCTATATATCTATTGTTGTCTTAATAACATACACTTTACATTAACTACACCTTCATAGTACATTCATTATGCATTCATAGAACATTCAGTGCACCTTCATAATGCACTCATAAAACATCCATAAGCAACCTGTAAGTATACCTGATAACTCTTTAATTAAGTTTTTTGTCATTTATAAACACATATAACAAATAATAATGCATTCATAATCCATTTAATTCATTTGTACTGCATTATAAAGGTACCTATAGTGCATTAAAAATAAGAGCTTCATAAGGCAGCCATAATGCATAACAAACATAGCTACAATGTGTTATTCCTTTTTACAGATATTTATAGCCATGTTTATAATGCGTTATGAAACTGTTTATAAATTACTAAAAATATAGCCTTAAGTAAAGTGGTACCACATACCTTAACATCCTAACATACCTTTGCAGTTTCAATATACTTTAATAATGTGTGTTATTGTCATACAGCATAATGCTTGTTATTAATGTATATTATATCTGTTAAGACATACAGGTAAACTGCAGTTTTTCTTGCATGTGTAAGAACACAATGGAAAGAAATAATTGATGCATTACTGTATAAATTGCAGCATATATTATGTTTAGTAGTTTGTTTCCTTATACTGGGAAAGAATACTTGACAGTAGAAAATTTTAAAAAGAGGAACAGAAGAAACTGAACCTCAAAAGTCTGGCCATCTTCAACTCACCTGTTTTAAAAACCTCTGTCAAGTTCAGCTTCTTTAATAAAATGACAAATGTCCTGCTCTTAAGTGGATAATCTAAGACCCTTGGATGGCTTTTGAATTAAATTTTATGTAATCTTTCATTATTGCTGGAATAATCCTTGATGAGTACTTCTGGATTTAGCCCCTGAAGCAGCTTAACTACTATGGCACCTGATGCAAACTCTCCACAGAGCAAGCTGATCGCCGGGAGAATCATCCCAGCTATCGCCACCACTACCGCCGCTGTGGCCGGGTTAATGTGCCTGGAGCTGTACAAGGTGATCTATGGCCATTTGAAAATCAAGTCATACCGCTGTGCCTACATCAACCAGGCAGTGGAGCAGCAGTGCATTCTGTCCATGCCCTTGGGACCCAGGAGGTTCAAGGTAAGACTTCAGAATCATATTGGTAGGGGGTGGGCATGAATCTGTACATGAAGGTGCAAGATTCAGTTCTTTAAATTCACCAGATTTGCACTGCCTTATTGTCTTTTGCACAAAGTATTTAATTTAGTTTAATTTTATTTTTAAAACTTGTATCTGTCTTGCTTGTCTGTCTTGGGTGTCTGTCTTGCTGGTTGTTGTTAATGCACTCATGGTGTGGTCTGAGAGTAACGTAATCTGTGTCCTGCACATACGGCGCAGTTGAAGACTTTTGACTTTGACTTGACTTGACTTTTCGTCATTGTACATGACGCAACAAGACTGGGATAGCAGCTCCATGAGTGGTGCAAACAAAACACAAGACATGACAAGATATATGACATTTAACAATATGTACAATATACAGAATAGTGAGTAAGTAAATATGTGCAGAACATTTACACTGGGTTTTGATTCTCTTTGATGCTGTTGCTGTTCTGCATAGGCAGAACTTTGCAAGCTCTATTTTCTGTTTTAGAGAGCAATAGTGAGAGATATGAGCAAACAAGAGACCGGAAAATAATCTGTGTTAAACACTCATTGACCGAAGCCTGGAGTCTGAAGACAAAGGAAGGTGAATCAGATCTTTGCTACTACAGGCAGCTCAGGGGAAGATCAGGGGAGATAAACATAGACTCCTACAAAAGCTCTGCATTTTCTTCTAAAAGAAATTCTTTCAAAGAATTCCTCATACAGCACTAAGATTGCTGTGAAAAAGACATATGACCTTTGACCTCTACCAAGGGCCAGAACTACTGCACAATCTGTAGGTCCTAGATTTTAGAGGTGCAGTATAGATGGATAGAGATATTCCTCCCAATCAGAATGATTCCAATTGCCTCACCCTATAATATAACATTAATTTGGAAAAAGCTATTATTTTTTCCATTACATTATCTGAGTTTCACTAGGAAATCTGTTTACGAGATGTGGTCCAATGATCTTCCATTTTTGGAAAAAGTTGCCCCGTAGTCAAAAGTTTGGTAACACTTTACTTGATGGGGCACAAGTAACTTCATTACTTATGACTGAAATACAAATCATGAACAAATATATTAAATGCATGAAATACATGAACCATTGATTAATGATGAACGAACATGAAATCAGTACGAAACTAACACTTAGTTTCTGAGTAATTATTACATAGTGAGAGTGTACTACTCCATTATTTATGCCCCCTCAAATAAAGTATTACCATGACTATGTTATTATCCATCCATCACTTATCCAGTACAGGCTCACAGGGGCTATGCTATAGTCTGTGGCTCTGCAGACTACGACTCTGTGCCGATGTCCTGAAAGTCACTGTCTCAAATTCCAAGTGCCAGGAACATAGCTGACCTTTTGCTCTGACACTAAGCTTTTCTCTCCTGTGTGTGTCTGGCTCATAGTGTAGTAAGATGGGTCATGAGAAGTCTGATCTTAGTTATTCTTGCTCCCAGCACAATGAAAATACATGTATCCCATTCTATTTATGCAAACTTGGCAGTAGAGGCTGTCCGGTTTATCAGTCTTCATTCAATTGGTAAGAGTTATTTTCAGCCCTGGAGCTGTGTTAAATGGCCTGTAATTTTATTTGCAAATATTCCCTACTTATTAATTATTAATTTATTATACTGGTAAATAGATGAGACTGTTTTTCCCTCTAGGTAAGAAAGTACGGATTATTTTTTAATCTTTCTTCAGATAAAATATGTCTTCAGCTCTTCATACATGTGTGTTCTCACTATTAGTAACGTGTGCCGTATTTGCGTAATATTTGTACCTATTACACTATGGGACGTGGTATGTAGTCCATGTCTGTTAAGAGGGCATCAGATCTGATCGGAGGACAGCCGGCCAGTCAGAATTAGGGGGCAGGTACAGGCCCAGAACTGCAGACAGGACATAGGCGGTAGCCAATCCTGCTTGCTATACATTGATTTTGTACCATTCCACATGTCATCACGCTCCCCACAGCCTTGTTCTTTCTTCTGACCATCTGGGCACCTTCTGTTGTCCTGATGTGCCCCATGTCCACTCAGATGTTTGGTCTCTTGCAGGTTTTGGCTACATGCTAATGGGAGTCATTGTTGTGTCCCTGAGCTTTGATGTGCGTAATGTGAAAGCAGGATGTGGCAAGCGGGGGGTGTGGGGGCTCTGATTTTGTTAGCAGGAATCTAAGTTATAGAGCCCGTTTTTTAGCAAAAAGTTTGATTTGTTGAAATGTGTGTGGTTTCCTAGCCACAGTAACTCATGAGGAAAAAGTGTTAATCATAGTATTATGAAGCTGTTCTTCCACGACTGTGCTCAGTTTTTCCAGCTCACAGTAGCTTCGTTTTCTGTGTGAGAAGCTGTGTTTTCTGTAGCACGTTGAGCTGTGGCCAGCTTGTAACCTGAGCTGCAGTGTTTCACAGTTTTCTCTGTCGATTAGATTCCTGGGGGAAAAAGGGACCTCTTGCTGTTGGGGCACCTGGGCTTTGAGAGGTACCTGAGGTGACAGACCTGCATATCAATTGCATGACCTCATTAGTCTTGCACCAAAGCAGCAAGCTGACCTCACCAAGTTGCCACGGTTTCCTCATTACAGGGGCATGATTTGTCAAACTTTGATGTAATCTTCATATCAAGACTATTTCATATGAAACCTTGGGGTCTACTGGAGGTTGCCAGATGAGGATTTTTTTTATTGTCTTAAGATGTTGTTTTCTTTAACTCCAGAGTTGAAGAAGATTTCCTTCCATTGAAACCAGGGCATTGCTGAACAAATATTACTGCAGGCAGAGTTGGTATGGTTAGGTATACAATTACACTGACTGCAAACCCCACAGATTACCTGATATACTCTTGTTTAATTGAGTTGAGGTCTCATTTATTTGATAAAGACTCTTGCCAGAGGCTTCTCTTATTGGAAAAGAATGAACAGCAGGTTTACTCATGATGGTTAAATAGTTAATGTACTGTGCATAGGTGCATGTGTATGCAATGAACAGGAATGGCTGCATGATGCTATACTGTTTATCTCTATACTGATTTATCGTGGTGGGGGGTAACAATAAACAGCCTATTCCTACAAAATCCCTATCCCTTAACATAATTTATGACACTGATCCTATTTCTGACTTACATTTTATTTATTTAGTGGGTGCTTTTTATCCAAAGTGACACCATTTGAAATAGCAGGGTCAGCCAGTCCCGAGTCCAAAAGGGACCCATCAGTGGGATGACTCTGCTGATCCTGGTACCACCCAGCCCATTGAAACACACCATCTTTGTAGTTCTTATTAATATTTTATTTATTTACTTGAAAAAGACACACTACTTAAGGGAGAATTGCCTGGGTTTCATGGTGGAATATGACATAATTCTGGAAAGTGCCAAGCTTTGTCACTGGAACGTGTAGGATCTTTAGTCACTGTTTATAAACACTAAAAGTGTCACTGTCATACTGTCATTTTAT
>JAODKF010000116.1:26368283-26387540 GCA_026779585.1 Mormyrus proboscirostris | reverse complement strand
TTCCACCAGACTAAATTTCCTTGTGGATTACAGGAGATTTTATCAAGAAGCTTTTGAAAGTGTCAAAAGCTGCAGCAGTTGAATCTCACTTAAACTATTGAAGGCTTTTTTCAAATTAGAAAAACAAATATTCAGGGTGAAAATTCACTTGTTTATAGCTCTGCTGCATTGTTGACCGTAAGTTTTTTCAAAGGCCCTGATTAGTAATAATCACTTTCAGTGAAACGGAGTGGAAAAGAACCTTTTCTGCATGAACGAGCACAAACACCAGTGTACTCTCCTCTTACACACGTGCAACACGATCTGCGTTGGCTGTATTTAAGTGTCTGTGTCTATTGTCGCGGCGCCACTTACCCAGAACTAACAGCCTCACTGGGATCAAGGCTTCTGTATGAGTAATAATGCAGACTGACATGCTTTGTGGAGCTGTCCAAGTCCTGTGCGTTAGCTATGGGGAGCGTGTGCATCACTCCTGTCTGTCTACCGCAAAGCTCTTACAGGGGTGGGTCAGGCTGCCTTACATATTCTTAGACCAATTCTTTATAGAAAACTGCAAAAAATCTTTTGCATGCATTGCTCTCCCTTTGTCAGCTATGTTTTGACAATAGCAAGCTATGTAGCAGTGCTCAACTATATGTTTCCCCTGAGTATATACCTAGATGCTAATCTAGATTTTTCTGAAGCAAGTTTTTAGACTTTAGATGTTGTATAATTGTATCACCCTTTAGCAATGACAGACAGGAGACATGCCAGTAGTGGCTTTTGCCACAGCATGAGCGATTTATCTTCCCTGACAGGAGAATAAGTTACACATTACATGGTTTAAGGGCTTCTTACTAATGTTTCATGACATTCCTCTAAAACCTCACTTATTAATGAATGAACTCTTTTCGTGAGAAAATTAAAAATGATTATGGAGTTGTGGTTTGGTATTAAGTTATATTAAGAAAACATGCAGTAATACTGTCCTCTCAGCAGCCTAATTATTTATTTAAAACAAAAACTTTTATCATCTGAATAAATCTAACGAAAAAAAAAACATAGTAAATAAAATGCATAACAAATGATTATTTTTGTACGTTTAAATGTTTCTTTTGAAGGTATTATTTACTATCCTTTGTGGGGCCATTTGATCTCTGATTAAAATCCAAAGAAGGAGTGAGGATCATATTTAAAATTTAAATTAAATTTCCTTTGATGGTGCAGAGTTGTGCCATATTAATTTTCGCCAGAGTTTCACATTTTGTTTTAACATGGACTGGGTTACTTCCATTACTCTTCTTTTGTTTTTCCTGAAATGTTGCTCACTGACTCCTCATGTATTAATCTATCCATCTTTAAGACAGATTTAACACACTGCCAAAATGTTACCTCTTGATTGCAGCCTGGGATGTACTTTTATTTTTAATGGGATCTGTATCCTCTTCAGTTATGCTGTTAAAACCGCAGATACCATACTGTTCAAAGTGTGAGGAGTCTGCATTGAGCAGGACATTGCTGTAGATGGAATCTAGCTATTTTGTAGCTCTCCACACTGTTTTCTTTCAAAGTGCCTCCTTGCTTCCTAAATGAAATCAATTTGTCTCAGAGGTTTCCTAAGTTCAGAAGTAGTTGAGGCACAGGTCCTACACTCCAACTTTTATTGGATTTTTGTAGAAATGATGGCCATTTCCTGCCTTTAGAGGAAGTGCCATATTGAAACCAGATTTTGCACGGCTCCTTTTGATCTTGCTTCTTTCGTCATCACATGAAAGGGCTTCAAATCCCGTCTGAAATACTTTTCCCTCACATTTCTGTAAAGGGTGAAAGGGTCTGTAACCATCCCAATGTAAAGCTTGTGAAATACACAGCACTGTTTGTATTGGTCTCACTCTGTGAACTATAAGAGGAAATATATTATCATCACTATAAAACTATAAAAAGCTAACAAATCTAGTTTGTTATTTGTTTTTTAATAAATATATAGCATCATCAGCATTCATAAGAAAATGTCTGATACAATAAAAAATATGACAATGCTTTACTTGAGGGGACACAATAATGTAGTAACTCAGTTACTACTCAGGTACAAATCATGAACAAATACAGTACCTGCATGAAATACATGAACCGTCATGATTGGTTAATGATGAATGAGCATGGGATCAGTATGTAACTAACACCTAGTTTCCGGTTAATTAATACATTATAATATAATACTATATCTGTGCCCTATTAAGTGAAATGTTACCGTAATGTAATTGTAGGGTTATTCCGTTACAGAGCGTATTATTTACTGCAGCTTTATCAAATGCTATTTCCTCTCTTTACTGTCCATAGTGATGCATGTCCTCAGCAGTCATGTGGGAGATAGGGGTTTGATTTCCTGATGGAGATCACAGCATAACACATTTTTGGGAGCCACTTAGTGGGTTAGGACCCATGCCCATGATCAGAAGGTTGCAGGTTCAATTCCCTGTGTGTCCAGGCTGATGGTGCAGTTGGGCCCATGAGCAAGTCCCTTAACCCCCGATTGTGCCTGGTGCGCTGTACAGTAGCTGGCTCTCTGCCTGCACACCAGGCTTTGCTCTCACTACATGTGTGTGTATCTCAATGGATGGCAAGATGGGATATTTGAAAAGAAGCATTCCAATGCACCTGTACTCATACTTGTCCAAAGGGCAAATAAAGCATCATTATTATTAAGTATTCTAAACACATCAAGTGCACTTGTTTAACAGTTTATGGTTTTTGTTAACGTTACCACCCAGTGACAGTGTGGATTGTATATTGGACTATAGATCAAAAGTATTTGTGTCACTGCACTCACTAAAGTTTTACACAAAGGGGAGATATTTTGTACTATTCTAAAGGGAACAGATTGGCAGAGCACCCTGGAAGTAAGTAAGAGAGTAACTAACCTTACCATACTTTTCAGTGTTGCATGAGACAGTCGAAGGTTCTCAAAGTGAGACTGTTTGAGGGTGAAGGTATGTTTAATCCTGGATCTGTCCAGTACATATATTGATTCAATTTAGGGGATAGGTTAAGATTACTGCAGTAGAGCTTTGGTAGCCCATAATATCCCATTGTAGGAGTTTACAATATGCACTATACCAAAAATGTCTATGCGGTCTTCACATTGGTCTTTTTTTCTACAAGGATAATTTGAGAGAGAGTTTCTCTCTCTTATGGTGGCAAGCTAAGATTGGCCAAAAGTTTCCAGAATTCCCTAGGTGGGGCTCTTTGAAGGGCTGGCTGGGCTTGAGGTCCTCTCCTGAGAAACGGCAGCCGCACATGGCTAATTGCGTACCCCACATGCCAACATTCTGAATCACGATATGTTGTACAGTCATTGAGGTTTCCTTCCCTTTGGTCCCAGGCCGATATTACCAGTGTGACACAGGAGTTTTTTCAGGGCTGTGCTGCTCTGAGGTCCTGCCTTACCACACCCAAACGTCCTCAAAGGTGATGAAACACATGCAGCTTAGACACTGCAGTAATGAAACACCTCTAAAGGAAAAGGCCGGTCTCAATTTCAGGAGGGGTTAGGGTTGTCAAATCAATTATGAAATTAATAAATCTGACATATAAGAATAAGAATAAATCTGACTATAAGAATGAGACCTAAGGGAGGAAGATGAATATGTTCTTCAGTGTTGGGCATTTCAGGTCCAGAGGCCGCAAATCCAGATTTTATTTCTATCAACCAGGTGAGTACTCTGTGACTCTTTATGCTCAGCTAGTTGATAGAAACAAAATCTTGGTCTGGATTTGTAGCTTCTGGACCTGAAATGCCCAACACTGAAGAACATATTCATCTTCCTCCCTTAGGTCTCATTCTTATAGTTAATGTCATCTTTATCTCGTTTATATAGTTAATAGTTAATCCTAGTGTAAATTTGGGACTTGTTTTTTCTTTCACTGTTCTTTCTTTGTTTTTTCATTCATTCATTCTGGAACAGTGGGATCGCCCGAGCTGCCCGTAAAGCCTTTGTTCTCCTCACCTGGCCAGTACAGCTGCTCACCTAGGCAGCTGTTTTAACTGAGATGGGAATTTCCTGGCAGGTGATGTAGCATTAAAGAGAAGAAGCAGGTGGTGCCACCAGTCAGTTTAAAATCTAGCTGAAAATATTGAAAACTGTATTATGTAAAGATCTATAGATCATCATTTTCGCACCTCATTCACATTTCATTACCTCATTTTCATGTATGTGAAGGTGTGTATGATACAGCTCGTTAGTTAACAAAGAGGATGCTGAAGTAAATGCATCAAACTTTCTGTCCTTTCAGAGGCCTGCTGAGAGAGGCGTTGTCTCACATCCCAAGCCTACCACACTAGGTTCACTCCTAGTGCACAAACTCCTCTATGTGTTCAGTCTACTGTAATTACCATGTGACTGGAGCACATGGTGGTTTCCAGCCTATCATTAAGATAGAAAAAGCCACAGAAGAATCTATATTTATGATCTCACAAACCCACCGGTCAGCGACGCATACGCAAGTGCTCAAAGTTTGAAAATGCTTCTAAAAATGTGGCATTACAAACTGAAATTACTGAGGCTGCATTTCCTTACTGTGCTGTTTTTTCTTCAAATGCAGCAAAGCCAAATAACACACTGTGGTCTGGCCAGTGCCTCACTGGCCAATAGGAAATGCCCTCTGTTGGTTTATGATCTTTATCTGAAATTGCACCAAAAGAAAACTTTTCATTTTCCTTAGAGGACTTCTTAAGAGAATGAAAAGAATGGGCCTGTTCTGCTTGTGAGACCCAAGCTGTTTCTGAGAAGCATCTATCCATGATGTGTATGTGAAAAAGAAGTCTTCAGCAATAAATTGAAACATTTACAACAGCAAAAATTAAATTACTGTGCCTTTGTATTGTCATGTTTACCTCTGTCCCAACCAAGTGCGATTGTTTATTGTGTCTTGCAGTTATTTCAAGGGTAACAGCACATTACTTCATCAATTTTCAATGCAAGTTTACACTGGCTTCACAGGGTCATTAAGTTTGAATTTCCTGTGTTAAGTTCGTCGAGTGAAGAATCGCGCTTATGGGCTGTAAGCAGCCCGGGGTTACACTGTGGTCTGCACTCTTTGTTTTATACGTCCCAAATTGTAAAATCTCATTTCCAGACCATTAGCATCTCTGTACTCTGTATTGAATTAGGGAAGCATGTGGGAGTGATTAGGTGAGCATGTGATCCAGTGAATGTAAAAAGCTCCCCCTCTGCCAACAACAGGCCGTCACACTGGGATGGGATGTCAGGAGAGGCAGTGCAATCCCAGGTCCCAGTGCGGGCTTCTTAATAGGCATAATTCAGTTATTGTGGCTCGGTGATCCCAAGCTTGACATATGTGTTTATGAGCAGTCAGCTGGGATTGTATCTACTGAGACCTAGAAGATGTTGCTATACCTTTAGATTTACACCCCCCCCCCCCGCCCCACACACACACACACACACACACACACACACACATATACCAGAAACCTTTTTATAGCAGTGTTACAGCAGTCTTCAGTGACAAAATGTGTGACTTGTTCAATGTATTCAGAAGTATAACATAATACACCAAAATTTCACAGTCATTGTTTAGAGCAGGGGTGGGCAATTTTATCCACAAAGGGCCGGTATGTATGCGGGTTTTCGCTGCAACTCCCTAATTAGATTACTAATTAGAGGACTGATTGGCTGAAGAGTCCTCACACCTGGGTCTGAACAGCTGACCTATAGGTTATCCCAAAAATCTGCATACACACTGGCCCTCTGTGGATAAGATTGCCCACCCCTGGTTTAGTGGGATTTTCCTTATTTTCTTACTCCCACCTCAGGTTAGCTTTTCAGTCATGTGCAGTTCAGTGATATTGTGAGTAAAATGAAATTTTCATGCATGTTTTGATTCAATCATCCATATTTATTTATTTATTTATTTATTTTGAAAATGTATCGTGAATCAAATAGGAGCATCTTATGGGGGGGGGGGGGTAGGACAATTCCAAGGGCCCTAAAAAATTTGGAAGACACAGTGGAGCATTGTTATAGTGATCAACTGCTTATATGTATCAAACAGCTTGGGACAGAATCATTCCTATACAGATACTGTTTAAATAATTTGCTTATAGTAATCAAGTAGTCTGCTTACAGTGTTCATTCCGGGGTTTTTATACATGACATCATATGGAAAAATAAAAGTACGTTAGTTCTTTTTTTCTTCTTTCTTACTTTATTTTACTTTGCCTTGTGGTAACCTGTCTGCTTCTGGCTAGCTACTTGCTGTGTGCACAGTAAACATGACGGGAAAATGAAAGTTGTTTTTTCTCAATGAAAAATATAGACTCATCAAAGCTTATGATAAGCTGCAAAAAATGAGCCAATGTGATGCAGCAGCAAAACCACACTACATTTTATATACAGTGTGGTGATAATGATCATCCGCTTAGAGCGATCAGTTTCATCCAGACACATATGATCATGATAAACAGTTTCCACTATATTTGGATTGGTCTTGTGTTGGAAGCCCAATATGATAGGCCCCTGAAAAGACATATATTAGAGGCTCTTAAATTAGTTGCTAACATACAAGAACTTTGCTCTTTTCTGCAGACTCTTTCACGTAATCCAGCTCAGTCTTAAAACAGAGCAGTCCTGTTATTTTAAACAATAGGAGAAGTGTATTGTGCACAGATGCAGGTGTGATATTTTGAAACAATTATGTTAGGGGCTGTCAGACTGAAACTGAGATCTGTTATACTAAACTGTTAGATCAAAAACAAGTAAAGTTTAAGTAAATTTCAGATGCTAATTGTTGTATCTACCTTAACAGAAAAAGATATATAAAATAGTTAAGGCGTAATAGGAGACTAAAAACCATTTTTCATTTCTAGATTAATTAAGAAAATGTCATTTATATTTATTTTAAGCATATATTCCTTCCAATAAGCTACTAGAAAACTGATGCTTGTGAGGAATTTATATCTGATGGGTACAGTTTCACACATTTTACTCTTCTGTTCATTTCTTCTCAAAACAGCATTTTTTTATTTAGCTTCAAAATTGTTCTATTAGTCGAAACACAATGCTTCGAAGTTCTTCACCAAAACATTAATATTTTTACATTTTGTCTTCTGTTTGTATGAAAATACAAAAATCCCTTATTGTAGCTAAGTAATGAATGAGCCAAACCAATCAGACGAGGGTTTCCCCTCTAAATTATATTTACTCCTGTAGTCCAGTACTTCACATTTTATATAGTGGTTTGCCTGTTTCCTACATATCTGATCTGTTTATGCCCATTTTCATGAAAGTGGATTTGAGAAGATGTCTGTAATGATGAAAAAGAGGACACAAAAGAAATGTTCTGATTAAGCAACCTTGCAGTCTGGTGCCAATTAGTGTGATAAGTGTGAGGATTTCGTCTAGACTGCAGTATAAGTGCAGCAAAGTAGGGAACCGTATGGGGGGGGGGGTTAGGCTCAGGGGGGAGAGACGCTTCTCATATCAGAACAAGAGGGCAAGGTTAAGGCAGGTATAACAATCCATTTGGGGATGACCAGATAAGCTAATTTATAAAGCAATTACAATATCAGAGTAAAGTGAAGAGGTGTATGTCTGACAGCTAAAAGTATCATTAGGTTGATAGTTATCTTTCAGGGATCTGGTAGTTGTGAATTGCCTTCAGTCTCTTAGGTGAGTTATTCATGGAGCCAATTGTAGACAATTATGCTCATAGTGGCTCTTGTTTGTCTCTTGCTCTTGTTTAAAGGCCTAGAGATGATAGACTGCTCAAATGTGTGAGACTCACCACAAGGCATCATCAAAGCCAAAAGACTCACTCCCACATGCTAACAAGCTCATTATTAAAATAGTCTGCCAAGTGGCCGGGGGTGGGGGGCAGTAAAAACAAGGGCAGTCACCATGGTCAGTGCTGTTGTTTTCCCTTTCCTGCAGTCTCATTACATCTTTAGGTGCACTCTGTAGTGCAGCAGGCGGAATCATTTTTCTCCCATGAGTCTCATGGCTGGTTTTTAATCAGCTACATACTCACGTTAGGTCAAGTGTGTGATTTCAGCATGACAGTTGTGGACCAGCACGAGTTTGTGCAGCGATTCTGGGCAACTTGATTCTGGGGGCTGTAACAATTAAATTACTTTCCATATACATGTTTATTTTACTTTTGTCTCATGAATGCATTTTGACATGCCATCCATGTGTACGTTTCAGATTAACACAGTGTACTTAATGATACATCCTTTTTGTCCACCATCCTGGTTTGTTTTGTCTTTTTCCAGAGAAACACTGTAATTCTGTAACGAAACATAGGAAGTTTCTCTGAAAAACAGTGTGACACAGCATTGATAATAGGGAACTTAAAGCACAGAAAAAAGGGGAAGATTTTTAAATGCCAACAATATAGTGTAATAAATGTCTGATGTTTCTCTGGCTGGCACTGCACCCTGCTCTTCGCTGCTCAGTAACTTTGAAGTAATGTTTTAAGATTTTGCACTCCTAAACTTATAAGTTATGTTAATTATTGAATGAAATTGCATATTTTAAAACAAAACCTTTAGTGCAGTATGTGGCTCTGCAGGTTAGGCCTGTGTGCCTGTGGCCGGATGATCGGCAGTTCAAATCCCAAAAACACTGCTAAGGTTTATGTCATTGTGGGGCTCTTGAACAAGACCCTTATTCACAGTTAAAGCTGACCCTTTCTGAATCGTACATTAATTTTAATAAAAGTTTCTGCTAAATAAATGTTAATGTAATACATGGTTGTAGGGACTGGCATGGCAGCACAAATACTTATCTCTTTAATGCAATAACTCAAAAATTATTTGACAGATTTTTTTTAAACTTTGCAGACACATAGTATGCGGAAAGATCTGGAAAATAATCAAATTTTGCAACAGATCATACCAAAGTTAAAGCAGTGCCATGGAGCAGGAGCAAAGAGGACAGCCTTGAGCATTTGATCTCATCAGCACGATAATTCCAAAATTATTTGATGGATATTTTTCAACCTTTGCAGACACACTGTGTGGGTGAAGATCTCGATCCAGTCAAACTTTGAGACAAATCACACCAAAATGAAACTGCACCACATAGTAGTATCAAAGAGAAGGGAAGCCACAGGCACTTGTCTCATGACTCAAAAAGTGAGATCTTTTTTAAACTTCACTGGAACTTCAGTTTGTAAAGAATAAGGTTTGGAACTCATTTAATTTTGAGACACATTGCACCGAAATTAAAGCAGTATCACTTAATCATGGCGCATGAAAGAACAGCCACAGACCCACATCTGATTTACCTGATTACACTGAGACAAGTCAAATAAATTTGGGCTTTTAATAAATATATTTTTTTTGGGGGGGGGGGCACTAGAGATTGTAGACAGTTGGGGGGGGGAGAAGTAAGGATTACAGTAGGGAGAATACATTTCTGTCATTCAGACAGCATTCAGTTTCATTTCTGTGTTAACTTCCAGCTTGAGATCTCATCGGAATAGTAAAAGTATGCTTTCATTTAGCAGCATTAATCATAACTAGGACCACAGGGAAAAAGACTGTCAGCCACACCTGGGTTTTGGAGCACAACAGAAAACGGTGTCCAGGCCGGTACTCTGACCTTCATCGGCTAACCAGAGAGGGGACAGAGAGTGGACTCCAAGAGTGGGGACCAGAGTTCCTTTCTATACCTCTATAACTGAAAGCTTTTCCCTGTTATGGGATCATGAGGAGCTTTCTTATTTTAAATACTGTATTGTGCAGTCATGGATAGACATGCATAAAATGTTATAAAGTCCTGACGTGGTATGAGATTAAGGAGAATTTTTCTGATGGAATTAATGCAGCAAGCATTCTTCACCCACTGTAGTGTTTTGCTGAGCACACCCTCTTCAAACGGAGCATGTTTTAATGAATTCAAGCTCCTATATAAGTGGTTCTTGAAGCAAAGAACATCCATGGGGGTACTTCTTTGGTACTTCAGTACTTTGGGGTGGGACATATTTGCTGTCGATGGGTTATGCAAATAGCCTGCCGCTGAAACACAAAATACAACCGCCATCTTTTAAAACACACATCAAACAGCGAGAAATGAAATAAAAAGCAGTAGAAACAAAAATATAAAAAAATTAAAATGGAAGGATGGACAAACGAGGAAACACAGGCTTTAATCACCATATGGTCGGATGAACAGATCCAGCAGGATTTGGATGGCACAAGCTTCTAATTATAAGAATCAACAACACCAGTCTCAGCACGTTGTCCATGTTTGAAGCAAAAGAAATACAGCACCATGCTTCATGATGATGTTAGTCAGGGGCGGACACTGATGATGTCATTTGGCGCCGGTACCAGTATTTACGCCAGTGGAAAACCAACACAGAAGAAGTACCTTACTTTCGGTACTTTATGAAAGTACTGAAACTATGGTACCTGGTGCGGTGGAAAAGCGCCCATTGACTCCCCATCAGCCAAGGACTCCCCATCAGCCAGTCTCTCCCCATCAACCAGTGACTTCCCATCAGCCAGTGACTCCCCATCAGCCAAGGACTCCCCATCAGCCAGTCTCTCCCTATCAGTCATTGACTCTCGTTTCCTGTCATGTTCAGACTGCCTCTGCACATGGTTTTCCCAGTGATGCAGTCATACCTGGTTAATTTTAGGCAGTTATCAATCTAAAAGGCTCCATCTGCATCAAAGCTGCAGTGACATCACCTCTTCACGATCTGCATGCGTTTAGGCAGGTACGTCAGCCGTACATTTTTATTACAATTCCGTGATGTCAGGGGGAAATACATCTGTTCACTTTTCTGTAGTCATCAACGGAAACTAGGATAGAAAAGCATAGATTAAAATTCCTTGAACGCATGGTTCTGGGCTTTTCCCTGTCATGTAGAACAGAATGAAATTATGATGACCTGTAGGATTGCAAGTACGTGGTTTCATTCTAATTTCTCAGTGATTCTGCTTTGAATTTTTGTGTATGAATTAGGACTACCAAATGACTAATCAGTCACTTTGCCATGTTGCAACATCCTCCAAAAAGATTAATTTTAGGAGATTGTATCGTATGTAAATTTATTATAGTAATTTATTTTAAATTCAGAAGATAAAATAAAATAAATTATGTCTATATCATGAGTCAAATAAAGCAGCTGTAACATAAGAATTTTGCTCTATTATGTACATCAACAGACATTTTTTTTCTGTTTATAACACTGCTCTCAAAACAGAAGACGAATGTTTAGGACAAAAATCTTACAAAATCCAAAACCTATTTAACAAATTGAACTAAAAAAAATCCTCTGAGCCGTCTGCAATCTTTAGAAATGAAATAAACCAAGTGACGATGTTTCTTCACTTTTCCCTACGTCAGCTTCCCTGTGAGTCAGTACCTGAATATTTGGATTTTAGCTGTGAATTCTGGGATTGTGCAACATCAAGACTGAAGCTCTGACAATTGTTTAGAAAGAGGGAGAAATATTGTAGATCTCTTAAAAAGCCTTTATTTTTTGTGTTTGCTCAAACCTCTGGGACCAGGAGTCTCCATCTTGGCTGCGTGTGTGGTGTTTGCATGTTTTCCCCGTGTCATCATGGGATTTTCTTCGGGTATTCCAGCTTCCCTCCACAGTCCAGCCAAAGTTGCCAAATTGTCCGTCTGTGTGTGTGTGTGTGTGTGTGTGTGTGTGTGTGTGTGTGTGTGTGTGCATGAGCGGTCCCCATAAGGATATGTTTACCCTACATTTGTGTGTGTGTGTGTGTGTGTGTGTGTATGTGTGAGCCCTGAGATGGGTTGGTATCCCATCCTAGACTATTCCATGCTCTGCACCCCTAACCTCCGACATGCGGGTGAAGGCCCCTCCAACCCTGCACAGGACAAGTGGGTATAGAAAATGAATGGATGGATGGATGGATTCTCCCATTGAGGTATAAAAATTGACATATTATGCATAAACTTTGCCAGCTGTAGTATATATTCTGTTATGCCAAACAACTAAAATACAAGATAAAAACTCACTTTCCATTATAAAAGCCCCTGTTCTTTAAACATCTGCCTCAAAATAGCTAGCACTGAACTGAAAATAATGGGGAAGATGCTTTGGAGGAAATCACTGCTAAGAATGAACTAGACACAAAATCACTAGAAGTAGTGGTGGCAATAGCTGTAGTAGGCAACTACTTACTCCCGCTCTTATCTTTGAGAATACTTCCCCTATCACCATGTTACTGGTGTCAGCGTCCACCATGAATGGCAGTGTTGAACCAGGGAAGGCCAGTACTGGTGCAGCTGTTAAGGCCTCCTGTACTCACTGGACAGTCCCATCACACTCTATGGACAACTGGAACATTTTTCTGTCAGGTGGTAGAGTAGGGCAGTAACGTCGGCAAACCTCTTGACAATCTAGGAAGTGGAAAGATGCCATCCCCCGGAAGATCTGTAGCAATGCTTTTGATTGTGGTCTTTGTCAGGTATGCACTCCAGTGATCCTGTCAAGATGGTGCCACTGGTGTTGACCACACGCCCCAAGAACTTGACCTGCTGCTGAAGAAGGCTGCATTTCAGCTTCAGGCCTGCTGTATGGATGGCACTGAAAACTTCTTAGAGATCATCCAAAACTCAACTGAAAATAGGTATATGGACCAGCAGGTCATCCAGATGTGCCACAAAGTGATTACATAGTACGACAGTTAACACTTGCTCCATCAGCTGCTCAAAAGTGGCAGGAGTATTGTATAGCCTGAATGCCATCACCTCAAACTGCTACAGTCCCTGTCCCAAGATGAACTGCGTCTTCCCTCTTGTTTCTGGGGTGAGCTCCACCTGCTACTAGCTACTGTACAGGTCCAGGGAGCTGAGTCACACTGACTCTGTGATGGTGTCGAGAGCCATTGTTAATGCGAAGCAGCGGGTAGGATTCCACTTTCGTGATGGTATTCAGGCATCAGTAGTTAATACAGCACCACCAGCTGCCAGTCTTCATCTTCACTAGGACAGCTGGTGCTGCCCAGGCGCTGCTGGATAGTTTGATGACTGTTGCAGCTGGACTCTCCTTGACTCTCTGCTCCTCTGCCTGCCAGCCAGTAGGAGCCATTGGGGCCTCAGGTGAATTGGGGCTGCTATTCTAATGTCATTCTGGTGCTACACTAGGTCGGTGTGAGCAGTCTTTGTCATGCACTGCAAATATGTGCAAGTGTGTTCTGCACACTCAAGCAGCTCCTTGCTGCCCCACCTGGCCTGTCTTTCACCATAGTGACTAGTCTCACAGTGACTGTCTCACCCGTCATACTGCTTCTTCACCCTCATTTTTTGGTTCAGCTGCACTACAAGGGTGTACATTAGGATAAAGTATCACCTCTGCATGTTCAGCATCAGCTGCACTGCAAGGCTGTAAATCAGAGTAGAGTATCACCCCATCACCTTCAGCCTCTGACAGTGCCTTTCCTAGTGTCACTGCTGCTGGGCTGCCCGCAGTAACTCCAACTGACCACATGCCTTTACCCCAAATATCGAGAAGGACTTTCAATCCCTTACCCTATAGCATGAGACTCTACTAGAGCTCTAGTGACCTGTTGTAGTATTGTGTTGCCATCTCCACCTGTGTCTTGAAGACCTCCCATAGTACATCGTCATTGTATGCTGGCAAGTAAACCAGCACTAGTGCTGCTGACAGCTGTCCACACACTCGGGATCTCCCTCAATGGCTGCCTGGTGCTATGGTGCCCTCTCAGCACTGTGCAATCAAGGCAGCTTGCATTCACTCTTGCTGGCTTCCTGAAGCCACACTCTCTCAGCGCTGCATTATCGAGTCAGCTTGCCACTGACACAATCTTCTGTGGCCATTTCTTCGACAGCTCCTTTTCTGCAAGGTACAGTGTCCTTGTCGCTTCTCCTAATAACTCGTCAGTTTTGTTAGTCACCATCTTATTCATGCATTGCTGAGTTGGGTGTCTTTTAACCGGCTTTTGACACCAATGTCAATGGCGAATGGGTAAAACACGAAGAAGATGGGTAAAAGACGAAAAATGTGCTTTCTATTAGAAAATGTTCATTCATTTACATGGTGTTGGAGTACGCCGTCTACACCGGGTTCGTTGATCAGAAGAGATTCACAGCTGACATGTGGAGAAGTTGCAGGTCCAAGTTTATTCTCGAAGCGTTTGCAATCGGGAGCGACCATCTGGCATACATTCGGCATGTGCAGTAAGAAGCTCAACCATGTGTATCAGCTTGATTCCTTTATAGCTCGTTTGGGCCATTTCCCCCCCTCTCTGTACCTTCCGTCTCGTCATGTATTATGTGTTTGACATTTGTTCTAGTCAGCTGGTTAGCACCTATCCTTTTTGAAGACTAAAGATAAGTGAAGGCCACTTGCGTTCTTTGTCTGTTCCCTCTATCTGTCTCAATTCGGTCACCCTGCCCTGCTGGCACCAGCCAGTCTTTGTTTTGATTAGTTATAGCCTTATAGAATCATTCCCACAATGGCTAGCTCAAAATAAACTTATCCACCCAGCATCGAACCTAGTAGGGAACATGCTCTGGGGTGTGCAGATCTGGCGCGTCCAAATTAGCATCCAGTCAAAGTTACTAACCTGTGCTGCTACTGGTCTCTGACATGAATAAAATACTTGCGCTGTAATGACTCACTGTACAATACAGCTTGGGATAAGCAGCTGCATGGTTGCAAATAATGACTTCAAAAATCAGTTTGTTCAAATAAATAATGAATATATTTACATAGTTTTCACTGAAAGTTATATCTGTGTTTCTAGCTCTTTTTTTATCTCTTCTCATTGCTGCCAGCTCTCCTCCCTCATCCATAGTCACTCAGTGTCTGTATCTGTTTCTTGTTTCTCCTTGCAGTCACCTGTTGGTTTCCTTCATTCGCTTAAGCTTATTGTTACTTTATTACTTTATTGTTCTTGATCATCATCATATCATCATAGCAAAGAGCCATTCCTGAAGAGAACCTCCTCAAAAAGATTTTAAAATACATAAATGGTTAACTGGTGTCCTTTAACACTTTGATTGTGAGGCATTGGAATTTCCAAATTAATTAAAATCGGTTGTCTTTCAAGAACAAGAAATTACAAACTAATTTTTTTTTAACCTAAAGAGAACCTGTATGACTCTATTTGGTAAGTACTAATACGTTTTATATAGTATTGCTAAATGCATAGGGCAGATAAATTGAATTATGTGAAGTACCAGTCACAGAAAATAAAAATATGTTTGTGCTTTGATGTCCTTTCAGGCCCCTTGTGCAGTTGTTTAAAAATGAATCCATTGTCTAAATCTGCCAGTAATAGATTTGCTGCAGAAGAACTATTGTGTGAAATTGACATTTTTTAATGCTGTAGAGGAAGGTAGTTTATCGACAACACTGCTCTAAACATGACTTCCTGCCTCAGAGAATGGGCTATTGTGCATAAATGATGATGATGTCATTTCAGTTTAGTCATACTGGGCCATAGTAATGTCGGGAGTATACGTGGCATTTTGAAATGGACTGCCCAGTTGTACTGCCTTGTTAACTTGGTGTTCTGATCTGCTATGGTTCTGTTATCTGCGACGACCTTTGGTTGGTAAGGCTAGACAATCACCTTCCTGTGACTCCCTCCGCTTGATCCATTCCCTGCAGATGTGCAGTTAAGGTGCTTTGGCTTTGATCAGCCTGGTCCCAGGCCCCTACTGTGGAAGGCCACATTGTCCACCAAATGCCTTCTGTTTCAAGGGTTTATTAGCATTCCTAAGATATGTCAGTAAGTAATTTAATCATTCCTTCCTTTTTTTCTTAAGTTGTTACTCTTATTCCACATGGCAATGTTTGACAATTGTGAAATAGGGTTACAGGTAGTGTGATTGTGAGTTTACATGTTCTTGCTGACTTAGTGGGATGTATTCTGTCATAAGGGAAACTTGCGGGAAAATACAACAGAAAGATACTTGCACAGGTATGACCTCGACATCATCAGTGTCATCAGGGACTTTCTTCTAGTTAGATGAAGTAACCCTCAGGTTGTTTTTTTTGGAAGTTCCATATAATTTCTAGTCACTTGGTATGTAGCATAAACACACCTATCAGTGAAGTGGGAATTCTCCATTTCTTCTGGCTCTGCTTCACCAACCCTGGAGGCAGAATAAATCCTGGTGGTGTGACCTGGAGTGTTTTGCTAGGTGCATGTGCCCTGAAACAATGGCCTGATGGCTCATTTGATCTGTTTGTAAAAGTGCATGGGAAAGGAAGTTTTGTTACTGGAGGTTTTAAGCCATGAAAAGATAAAGGCTAAGGCGTTAATGGCCAATTGATTTGTGATGGTGAAATTTACATGTTAAAGGGAATATCAACTACTTTGTCTTAGCCTGTGAGATCACCCTACATCGCTGGTCTTTGAGGCTTCCATTCTGAAACCAGATACAGAATGCCTGTCTGAGGCCTAACAGAGAAATGTATCTTTGGGTCTTAGGCTGTGATATGATTGAAGCTAATGTCTTTGCAAAAAGAGCTGAAAAGGGCCAGTCCACTCATCATTCAACACAGTGTCAGGGAGACACGGGATCTCCCTAGCACCACCAGTGTGGGTTATATGCACAGTGGGGCCTCGACGAGCCACTTGTTCATGCTCCTTTGAGTGCTTCTCACACAATCCTTGAAGAAGGTTCTTCTCAAATAGTATTTTAGGGTGTTACATTGTGTCTTGTCTTGTTAATGTGTGATATAAAGTATGTACAGTGTTACTGTGTGTGATTGGCTACATAGTATCTGCGCTGAGTGTGTTATGCTAACCCCAAGACTAACAGATTATGTGAAAGGAAAATGCAGAATGTCATCGCATAAGGATGATAGCTGGGAAAATTGGCTGTCCTCCATGGTTAAAGGGTGAGATCTTAAGCACTCAGGGAATGAAGACAGTCTGTCTGCTTCCCCAGACTTTTCATTTTGAAGTACCCAACATGTTTCGAAGGCAAGCCTGAAATAAATGTATATTGCTACATTTTATACATTTATTGCTACATAAGTCTTTATGAATTATCGGTCTACAAATTCCATTCTCCAATGAAATGACATTATTGCATTTTCTTGGTCTTACATTGTTGATATACCTTCTTTTTTCAATCAGTTGCTATTGCATAGCAGTGTTGGGTGTTTGCACCATTATATCTGTTTATAGCTGTAACACAGGCAGCATCACGCGTTACTATGGCTGCATGTGATTGGTGGCTTGGAGGCTGTTATGTTGTCTCTCATCCTGCTGCATTGTGCTGGCATGCATCAGTAGGACAAGTGGTCTTGCAGACGTCTCCTTATAACAAGAGACAGAGAGACTAAACACAGCCTGTTTTACCCTATGCTGGATCTTTATTTATGTCCTGTAAATTAAAGGAGGCTGCATTTAGTAAATATATATTTCTTTTCAAGAAGGTTTTCAATGGAATATATTGAATTTGCTCTGTTGTGCTATAATGTATTCTTCTCTTAAACTTTTCTTGTAGCCAGTTGAGCATCCACTGCAAAAAATATAATCAAATCCTTAACCGATGCTCATGCCACAACTGCAACATAATAGTGAATTTATTTAGGCTCATCCATCACTGCTGAAATTTATTATGAACTTATATGGTTAGTGAAAATATATCAGTGAGATCTATTACTTTGAGCCAAGATATGAGTGTAGCTAATTTCTGCCAAAAAAATAGTGTTAGTGAAGCCCAAAATGTATATGGTTAATTACAAAGAAAATGATTAGACAAATAATGGATTATTTTGACATTTTCCAAGGTTTAGTCCAGTGGAAAAGATGATAGATTATATTAACAGCAAACAGGTGTGTGACATGATGTTATTTTTGCATGTCTTTGGTTGTTCCCTGGGGTAATAGGATAAGTACAGTAATATTTGCAGAGGTTTAACTTAAGCCTTCGACTGCTTTCGCAGATATGGTATTCTGTCTGTATTTTCCTCTGTGGTAGATTTTGCAGGGCACATTTGCTGCACGCATAAAGGTTACCTTGACATATTCCCTTGTGAACTTTATCTTGTCTTGTTTCCACAGATAAGAGAAAAATCTTTCCAGCTGAAAAGCTTTTGAATGCATGTCTGTACATCAGTCAATTTAACATACGCTTTGGAAAAAACAATGACGGGTCTTTAGTTTAGTTGTCACTTGTGGGTCAACTATGCATCAATCAATCAAGTTGACTTTCTGGTCATTGGCATGGAATTTAATTACTGTAATATTAATAATATAGCATACAATATAATAAAGAGTATGATGAAAGTGTGATATCAAAGGCGAACTGAACTCTTCAGCACTCCTCACCCCTAAATTGTATTGTATTCAGACTACAGCTAATATTTTTTTAGTTATGCAGCAAATTATTTAAGTACTAATAATGAGTTGAAATAATCTCAGAAAATATACTTGCCCAGAAAGTCTGAAAGCTTTTAAAATTTGACTCAGTATAATGTCTTCCAGTGCATTCATTACGATGGATCATATATTATGTAGCCCCGTCTCTATTAATTTCTATACATTTCCTGTGCTGATCAGATATAGAAGAGGTTCTGTTTGGACTCAAACTGAAGTACATGCACATGGCAACACAGGCATTTGTTACGACTGCTCTTTTATCTTTCAGAGACCATATTTTCTCACTGTCTCTATGGGAATTTAATTAATCACCAGCAGGCGCTGGTCCTTTAAACCAAAACATTGGAAGAATGCCATAAACTATAACTTTATTTTGGTAATGGTAGTAAAAATGATGGTAAAACTAAACATTTACCCCTTTTAAAATGGTTGAAATGGTTTACATTTGCTTTTCCTGATGTCCTCTAAGTTTTGTAAAAAGATCAATGAAGGAATTGCTTTATTTTTAGACGACCTGTGGACTTTCAGTGTTCTTTACCTTGGACTCTGGGTAAGGACAGTGGAATGATTTCTGGTTGAGAACAGGCGGACAATAAAAATCCCCCCCCATCAAATTTCATTGTAGTAAATACTTCTACAGTAGTTCTAATACAACAAAGTTAAGAATCGTGTATTGAAAGGAAGTGAAAATTAATGTCAATCCCCCATAATGGTAGGTAAACAAACATTTGTTTGTACATGTAGGAGAGAGATGTAGGCCTGCTCTCACTCAAACATGTGTGTCTGCATAGGTTGCAGGAAAAGAGCATTCAGAATGGGATAATTTCCCTGTCCAGGGCAGACATGAGGACCAGGAGGAGATGACCTTGAAGGGGCTCATAGCCTACATAAAGGTAAGAAACCCC
>JAODKF010000116.1:26334285-26368274 GCA_026779585.1 Mormyrus proboscirostris | reverse complement strand
GATACACCCCCCCTGCCCCATCGCTGCTCACTGTAGAGATTATACAGCCTTGCATGTCAGGACACACATCTCAACAGCTGTACAAGGACAAGCCAGGCGAGGGCACTGAGCAAATTATGGATTATAATCTTTTTAAGAAGAAATCCAAAAGTTTCCAAACATGGCTTTGTAAATAAACCTGCCCACGTGGGAAGGGAGTGACTATGAATCCTAGTATCTGAAGTTCTGCTGTGGGAGTGGGTGCACTAACCAGTCAAGGAAGGATGAGGTGAAGGATGAGTCTTGCATGAACCTCTCTCTCACAGATCATTAGGGCATATGTGCACACAAACATCATGCCCCTTCAGATGCACAAAGAACAACCCCTTCAACACATAACATGTGCTTAAATCCTCCAAATAGCATACATTTATGTTGCCTTGGGTCATGTGTGTCTGTGTGTCTGCTGTTGCCTTACTTTGTCACAATGACTGTGAGTTAAACCAATAATTAATACCACACTCTTTGCAGTACTGCAGAATGCTTACTGTTCAAGAATGTGCCACATGTGTGTCCCATTACTAAAATGTATCCTGATCTGCCAAAACTAAACACATTAATCGTCCAGCTTTCCCATGAAGCCAGCAGGGTACCTATAAAGTCAAAAATGCTATAAAACCTGCAGTTTTGATCGCTAGGTACAAATGGGAGTTTGTTAATATACATTAACTCAATCCCCCGTCTTCAGAACAATAGGAGTAAACTACAGCTACCATGGCTTGATTAAGCAGTCACACATAGATGTTTCTATGGAGGCTATATCTACTGGCTTTAGGAAATCCAGGCTCCAAATATGGATAATTAATATGTGGGTTTGCCTTGGATTACAGGAGGGAGAAGGGGTTATGAATGGAATATAATCAAGGTACAGTACAGGCAGAGATACTTTACGTTGAAGAGAGATTCAATAGTAGCTTTAAACAGATTGGATGTAAGCTGATACACAAGTATTTTTAACCTGAAGCAAATGTTACAACTGCCCATAAAACAACTGTACATTTGTACATCAGGAAGTACTTTGTGTTTTTTAACAGAAAGTCTTAACTGGCTGTAGTTTGTGTGTACTCAAGTTACTTCTTTTAAGCTGAACCTTTTCCACTCTGCATATATAAATACAGCTGTACATATTTCCATTAGCAATTTTCCTGATACTTACAATAGCAAACGCTGTTTGTGTACTGCTACTTTATAACAAAGGTATAATGTATCTCTAGACATATTAGGATGCTTCTAGCATTACTGTGTTTGTTTTAGGTTGCTACTGATGCATTTGTAATCATGCAATAGACTAGGTTGGCATTTGATGAAACAACACAGAAAGTGCTTCTTTGGATTCCTTTATTGCAACATAATGACTTTTACTATTTACTCGTGGTCAGACATTTTTGTGTGTACTCCAAAAGTGCTTACAGGCAATATAGTAGCTGCTGTTTATATGCCCTATGATTTTCCTGTAACAGTTATCTCTCTTTAGTTTGTTTTTCTTGCCTGGCAATAAGTATGTATGGGTTGTTGCTATTAAGAATCTTTAATGATGGTACATTGTTTTGGCAGTAACCCATCCTTTCATACATCCATCCATCCATGTTTGCTTCTGTGTCCTGTACCCAGATGAGCAGAAGAAAATGGGTGCATAGACGGATGGATGGATGAGTTACTGGCAAAACAATGATATGTCATTAAAGTAGAACATTGCATACATTTTTATATGCTTATGCCATATAAAAATGTTCAAGGTTTGGCAAACAAAGACGTTTTTAATTAAACATTGTCTTTTAACAAAGACATTGTTTAATATCAAAAAAGGGTTACACATTTTCACTACAGCATTTACAATATAGTACACATTTTTCTCTTACAGCAAAACCACAACTTGGAAATAACTCATCTGTTCTACAAGAGCTCCATGTTGTTCAGCAATTACTGGCAGAACCAAGAAAGGCTGGAAAAAAGGTATGTTATGAATAACAGGCAGATCTAAAGAGCTGATATTACCCAGCTGACAACTGCTGTGCTTCCATACTTGACTGTATATTTTGTGAGCTCTAAATCCCTGAGATTATAATA
The DNA here is from genome assembly GCA_026779585.1 of Mormyrus proboscirostris. Classification (NCBI taxonomy): domain Eukaryota; kingdom Metazoa; phylum Chordata; class Actinopteri; order Osteoglossiformes; family Mormyridae; genus Mormyrus; species Mormyrus proboscirostris. Next base: position 26,366,168 of record JAODKF010000116.1, on the reverse strand, counting down.
TGATTTATCGTGTATCTGATACCCTTGTTGAAATATATATGTCCTCAGAGACTATATAAGTTATTTGTGATGTATATGGTGGTGGGGTTAGCAAATGTCGCAGGGCTTTACCTCAGTGCATAATTATTAAACACTACTATGTCAGTTTATTGGCAAGATCACTATACCAATAGACGAGTTTAAAATTAGGCTTCCTTAATAGGGTTATATTTAGTGTTGTGTTCCTTGAATAAACCTGTAAAGTTCAGGTTTTGTGAGAATCAAAACGACCTTTAGTCATAATCATAGGTCTTAATCGTCGATGCCAAGAAGCCATGTCCTTCCGGCTTCAAAGTAGTTCCTGTTTGTGTGGGTGTTGTTGTTCCAGAAAGATTGGTGTAGGTCAATATTACACTGGGGCTATCAGCTAAATCATGGCCATAGGACCAAAATGAAAAATGTGAGGTACTTTGGTGCTTATTTGCGGCTAATGTTGTCATAAAAAATGAATCGTGCTCTGAATGTTTCTGCTCACTAACAGTATCTCTTAATGAGATAAATGAAAGCAAAATAAAAAGGTAATTAAACCCATGGTGCATAGGCATTTGTCATCCTGCTGCATTAAGTAAACAGAAATGATCTCACTACACAACTAAATAGCATTCTATGAAAATGAGCAATGTTTATTGCATAATGCATACTGTTTTACATACTTTCTGCTACCCGAATTCTGAGTCCTTGGCCCCTGAGACATTTCACACTGTTTTCAGTCGTGTCGTAAATTATCCACTTAAATGCTCACATATCAATTATAGCATCCCAAGCGACCTACTGTTTCTCCAGGTACTTTAGGAGTCTGTCTGTTGTTTGTAGTATTTATTGGTTAGGTTGAGTTTCAAAGGGGGGGGGGGGGGCGATCCCACAGTATTTCATTAATCTGCTTTGAACAAAGGGGGGTTTCCCTCCTCTCTGGCCTTTCTACTTATTATTATTATCAGTTCCAACAAGTGGAGGAGCTGAAAGGCAACATAGCTCGGTTGTCTTGCCCATCTCTTTGGGCGCTGAGGGATGTCCTTGATATGGGGAGGACAGAATTCACTAGGAAGGCAACACCACTCTGCGACCATTCACACAGTCGCCAGACAGCAGATATAGGCAGAGCCCGGGGGGGGTTGAGATGCTGGTAAGATATGCACCATACTGTTACTGTGAAGCCGACTGATAGCACTGAATGTTGCTGCTGACTGGCTTTAGAATTAAAATCAGATCTTGCTCTAAAATATATATCCCTTAACTGGATATATTATTTTATACTCTCCTTCATTTACTTTGGCTCTTTTGGTCTGTTCCAGAGTGCTTGTCAAAATAAGTGATCAGCTATTGGATATATTAATGACAACAGCAGGTGGAAAACACCCTGGAACTAATGAAATGCAAATGTGTGAGGAGTACTTACAGGAACCCGGTCTGGAAAATTCTGCCATGACCCAGCATGGGCCCAGCATCCCGTCAGACACCACCCAGATTCCCAACAATGACTGGACAAGGCCCATTATGTGTTAATACCTCAGACACCTAGATGAATAAATTTCTTTGACGTTTCCCTTCACCCCTCCACCTCGCAAGGCCATTTTCCCAGGCAGGAAACATGCCCCCACAGACGTGTGGTAAAGCTCTGGGGGAGAGACCAACGAGTTTGCGCTAGTTTATGAAAACATCCTGACTCAGACACTGCCCCCCCCTCCCCAATCCACCATCCACCACTTCCTCCCCATCCAGCGGCCTCTTGTGCTCTTCCTGACATGCAGCCAGTTTCCTCCTTGTGTGCTCATCTCCACCTTGCAGGATATCAAGGCCTTGAGGAGCTGACATGCACTGTGCTCTGTTTTAAAAATGCTTTTTCCAGCTGCCACTTCCTGTGTTGACGTGCGCTTTTCAAACACAAACAAACCGTACAGAGACTCACTGAAGCTAGAATCAGGATAATACTGCAATACTGTCATTTAAAACCAGCATAAAGGAATCATCTAGTCTTAATTGTTTTGCATACGGTAAGCTTTACATAAAATATTCATGTCTTCATGGTCACCACTAGTAAATACTTGGCTACCCCTGTTGCCACCCCAAATAATAAAAATGAAATATGGATTATTTCCTTTTCTAAGTGAAACCACAGAAGTGACAGAGTGCGGCCACCACCAAAAACATAACTGGTCCCTATAGGCTGATCCCATCAATTTTTTTTCCAGCGGTCACATTTCGGTACATTTGCATATTTTATTGGGAATGCATGTACTGTATAAAGCAGTTCAAGTGTTAAAAACCATGCTTGTTCTGTTTGTACGTGTGTGTGTGTGTGTGTGTGTGTGTGTATGTGCACGTGTGTGTGTGTGTGCATGTGTGTGTGTGTGTGTGTGTGTAAATAGGGTATCTGAAGTGGTGGAGTCCATCACCAAGACAAAGATCCCCCATCATCAGCGCTTCTTGGAGTTTTTTGCTTCCTTTGCTGAGGATGAAGACTGCGAGACGGTTCCTCCCATTAAGTACCAATTCAGATGATGTGCCCAGCTGGACTGTCATCTCAGAGGACCACTGCACTGAAGGGACCGACTATGGATTTAAAAGAAGTAGCCCAGTGAGAAGGGAATTCCAGCAAAAATCTGGTGATTTTCCAGTAATTAGCATTCACTTCTCAGTAAACATTTTACCTATACTTGCAGTAGTTCTTAAACAAGTCATAACTGGAAATTGAGAATTAAAGAATTTTAAAAAATTTAATGAAAATCACAGTGCATGAATGTTTTATCATGATTGATCATATGTTATAGACTTCCATTTTTGAAGAATGTTTGTGGTTGATATTAGAAAAAAATCTAAAAATATTTTACTGTCTATAAACATCTAATCAAGATCAATGCTGTATTGTTTACATGCAAAAATTCATGATTCAAGTTAAATATGTCACTGTATAAAAAATACATGATGTCTGTTTCCCAACAGATATAACATGTAGTCCCATTTTACAGATGACTAAGGTGTGATGAAAATCAAATAAAGATAATGACTAATTTAAAAAGAATGGGTTCCATTGTTTTTCTTGCTATGTAGCCCAACATCCATATAACTTAACATTATCATTTCCAATTGATATTCAGCATGAATGCAGTAGGATGACTCCTGACATTGTGATACAGAAGAATCATTCTCACCCCATGAACAAGCCAGGAAGTGGAGGGGGTTTTTGTTCACAAGTCTCCCTCTCGAGTCAGTTCACCCAGCTTCTTTTTACACTCACCGAAATGAGATCACCATAAAGCTTTTTGCGAAAAATTTTATCGCTTAAATAAATGAAACTAACTGTTTCCTGAGTGCAAGATATTTAACCAAAACTTTTCTGATTAGATTTCTTGTGCAAAAGAACAACTCTCTTCCTCCTTCATCAGCCTTCATTTTTCCAGGGCTATGTTCTTGTGTTACCAACTGGTGGTTATTAGAGGCATAATCTGCAGACTTTCTGCAAATGCTGCAACAAAGAGGTTACTGTCACCTGTAGAACATTTGCCTGGATTTTTATATATTTGTTATGATTATTCTTTAATGTTTATATTTCATGTCTTTTATGTGTTATATGTGTATGAAGATATTTTCAGTAACTGTGAATTTTAGTTATTATTTCTATTTATTTAGGTTTCTGTATGAACAAACAAACTTTTCACATCTCTTTGGCCATGTATCAGACACTTTTTCCTATGTGGTATTTTATAATTTTCCTGTAGCCTCTTGTGGGGGTTCCACCCTGTTTGACATATTTTCTTTTTTATTTGTTTTTTTTTTTTGCTTTTTGTGCTGATCAACTCAAATGGCACTGATGAAAAAGGTTAGAGGGATTTATGTTCCCCAGCAAAAGGACCAGTGGAAAGGTAGATCTGAGTTTGTAATGGAGCCTTTTGCAGCTACATTTGTTGACATGTGCACTTTACTGGCAGTTAGACAGGAAGATCCACTAACCATTTAGGTTAAAGGTAACAGAAACAGCCCTTGTTGGCTTCTAATAGCTGGGAATAACACATTTAAAGAAAGTAGCATGTGTGTCTGGTCTAATACAAGAGGGCAAAATACGGTCATTTAAAAAAAATTATTATGGGAAATTTTGAATGTCATATCCTTAGTTGTCAGTTTGGTGGTGACAATAAAATATGTTTTGTGATTTTGGTATTTAATATAAAATTTTCATCCATTTCAAAGGTTCCTTAAGTAGAAAGAATATCCACCATTTTTACAAATGTAATGTGGGGTTGCTTGAACAATAATTTTACAACTAATGTTGTAATGTTGATAATATTACACTATAACAATTATGAGTTTGTTGACTGTCTTTTGAGCTTCAACAGTAAGTACTTTTTAACTAAATATTAAGAATGAAAATACGTTTTCGGATTTAGTTTCTCTTAAAATAATGATGCAACTGTCACCCAAGAAATATTTTTATCATTACATAAAATTTTATTTTAACATAACATTATTGACAAATATACAGGATACAAAAATAGAGTATTTTCTGAAGCAGTGTTTTAATGGAAAAGACATAAATAATTAGCTGTAGTGGCCAGTTAGATGTACCCAATTATGTCATTACATATGATTGGCTGTCGACTACCAGTCTTCATGAGAGCGGTGAATTGCCGAAAGTCCCTCCCTGTCTCATTTAGGCCTGTGTGGGACTGGTGAAAGAAAGGAACTTGTGCCTGGAAACCGACGGGGCAAGAAAGACGTTTCGGTGCTGCAGCAGATCTGCTGAGCCGAGTTGAATTTGCCAATCTCCCCCGACTCTCCAAGTTTTTTGACACTCCAGCTAATTTCCGCCGCATGTTGACCAGAAGGTCTTTGCCAAGCCTTTGCCCAAGCTTGGGCTTGAGATCTGCTGGGTCAGGGCAGTCTGGAAGGTCCATCCAGTTCTCTATGAGGTCAGCAAAACTGTTGTCCCCTAGTACTAGAGGCTGCCGGTTACGGCCACGGGTCAGAAGAGATGTTGTCCAGTCTGCAGGGTCACTGGCCTCAAAGGATGTCCAGCGCTCCAGACAGGCATCTGAGGTGGATTTGGGCCGTGCGCGACTGCTGGTGGCCCTGTTGCTTCGGAGGTTTCGGCACCGGCGTAGCACCACTCCATCATCCTGCCAAGATGCCTCAGAATACCCTGAATCCACGTCCAGGCTCCTTTCACTGCTGCGGGAAATCAGCGCCAGCCGGCTGCCCCTCTCCTCCCTCTCCTCCTGGGGACCAGCCAGACAGCAGGCAGAATCGTAAGCACTGGCATCACTGGCATCACTGGCATCTGAGATTCGGTGACTCTTCGGTTGCTCCCACTGCAATATCCCCTGCTGGCTGGAATGTGACACTGCAAAGGAGTGGTTGGCTGGCGCACACCCACTGCGCACTTGCTTTAGGTCCTGCAGTGACCTCATCATGTACTGCATCTGCTCCCGAAAGCAGTCGCCAGTGTTCCGTAAGCACAGCTGTGGGACCAACACAAAGAGGGAGCTGGTTACATACAGGCAGGCATAAAACACAGTGCTTTATTTTTTTCTTGACTAAAAACCAATATGCCTCCTGAGCCTGCATCACTCTGTAGGTTAGTGAAAAAATGCTTCACAAAGAATTGGAAAATAAAGCACATTCAAAGGTCCTCTATTATAATTCTTGTTTTGCAGCTTTAAAAAAGCAACACAACGTAGATTCCTCTCTGGACTCCTTCCTCTTAGATGATAACTGTTTTAGTTCCTTGCCAAATTCTCTTCCTGAATAAGCCCATCCAACATGCTTGGGCTTGCATGAGAATTGTATAGACCTTTCCTGACAGGACCCCCTGTTCTTCAGAAAGGTGTGTCGTACAGCAGATACCATAGCCCCTGGGCCCATCTGCTTCACAGAGGCCTGAAGGCAATGATGTTCCTTTCACCTTAATTTCAAGAACTACACTGTTGCCTTTGGCAGGAATCTTCTGCAATGTCATTCCTCTCATCACGCAAAACTGTTTCCCATATTAAGGTAAGTATTATTAAAATGGGACACTTTCTGAAAATTTGCTTTCTGGAAAAATCATCTCAATGTCTTCAATCCCAACTTGATACCATTCTAACTGAATGATAACTACAAAAGTGCCTCTTGAAAACTACATAGAAGATAAAACAAAGTATTACCAAACACATATATTAATCAAAGTTTAATTGTCCCATTTTGGCAGGAGTCTCATTTTCACAATACTCACCCCAACTGTACACTCATCAAATATAACTGTAAGGTTTTACAATCATCACATGAAGTGAGATCTTTATATATTTAGATGCATCAATATGAATTGTGAGAACAGGATGCCTATTAGAAAAAAAGGAAACCCTAAGGAACGGGTGCAGTGACACCTTAAAGAGTATGAGAAGGCATTTCCTTTGCTGGAACATACCGGAAAGCCAACTGATTCATGCAGATTTTCAAAAATGAACAATGGGAGTCTGAACTCAAGGAATCTGGTCTAAGACAAAGAACGTAAGAAAAGGTATATGCCTTAATGGCCAAAAGGCACACAAAGAATCTCAGTTTTAAATAACACCTTATGCTATTTTCACAGGAAGGTATTCAAAGGTACTGTCAATTTTCTTTCTTTTTTAATCTTTCAGACTCAATAATAATTTGGGATATGTAATACAGAGTAACACAGGATGAATGCTTTAACATAAATATAGAGGGAAATCCAACATGAAAAAATGAGTCCCATTTTTAAGCAAAGCTAAGCGTGAATAAGCGTGATCCCCTTGGATTTAGCGGTGCACTGTACTTTGAGGAAATATCAACCACAAAATACACTAAATTAGGCAAAAATAAAATGTTGTAATATATCAATTAATTTTAATAAATTTTACTTTTATGATGCTTGTAAGCTCAAAACAAGAATTCTTAACATGCCATGCCTTTCTCCCTCAGATCCACAACTAAGTGACACAACTGCAGCTGTGAAAACTCCACCATTTGGCTTCAGAAAAGGTGTCTGATAGACAGAAGGACAGGATCACTAAGGGGCCTTTACCATGAAACATTCATTCTCAGATTAAAACTATGACTTTTACAATACAACGGTCTTGGTATAATTTATTCTTGAGAGCAATATTCAAGTTCTCCTTCTCTTGAACAAGCAATTAATTCACAGCCATAGATTCAGGAAGCCTTCACGGAGATCAAGATTTCTTCAAACTTTATGTGCTTCAATTATTGCTCGGATTCTAGTTTTAATTAGAGAACAATGTTTCAAACTTGGCCAATTTACCTTGATTGTAAACATATATAAAATTATAAACTTCATATAAATCTGATCAGATATAACATTCCACTCAGTTAATTCAGCTTAATATTGTTTATTCACAATCGTTCCTTGTCTGCAAGGATTATATAAATAAAACGCATATACATATATTAAACAAAAAGCACTCCTATGTACCCTTTTTGCATCAAACTCCGCAATAAGCTAATGGCCACATGTTTTAAATATATATATAAAATATAAAAATATATATTAATATTATATAATATATTCAAGATGAGAACTGTATGGGCAGTTCAGATACCAAACAGCCCAACTACCTGATAAACTCACATAATAGGGGAAAATCAGGCAAACTCCATACATACCGTGTGAAAACAGGATTCAAAATCCCCAGGACACATTACTAACTAACCCCACGCCTTGTGGTACAACTATTCATTGGACACAACAGATCACCTTCACTTCATACTATCCTTTAACCGCATTTACTTCATCACCTGTGTGATGAACTCAGGACTGCAGTGTCAAACAGCTGGGGGCTTAAACGATACCATTTGATTGCACACTAAGCTGTAAATTCACTTTTTGTTTCCCTTAAAGAGACATCCAACACTTTGAATTATATGTATGGATATTATATATTTATTTACCTGGTAAAACTAAGAAACTTTCAAAAACATTTTGAGCGCGCATACCATTTGTTTATTTTTGGAAGATCTAAAGACCTTTTTAATCTCATTCATTAGAAGGGTATATTTGATAGAATGTCCAACATAATATACAATTTTTAAAGCAAAGTTAAACATTTAAAACAACTTACCATGTATTCCCTTTGGTACGTTTCTGCCGCAACCCGCTTTGTGAAAGAGACAGATGTGAAGATTTAGCGATGTTAAAAACTATTATTTTTCCATTAAAAATACTGCATTCTTAGTAAAAATCTATTTTCGTCAGGTACTTTCTTCGCACAATGTCAACTTTCCAGTGAAAACAATAAATCTTTGGGTGTTGACTTGTTTCTTTTTGCAGCTTTTCTTCCTCCGGTCTTTTACATGCATTTGTAATTGGTTGCAGGAGTTGGCCGTACTTTTGTACGCGGGCCCTCGTTCCCAGATGCGGGGAGCGGCCTGAAGAGCCCAGCGTCATGCGGCGAGCCTATAGGAGGCCCCTGAAATTGGAGACTATGATCTGGCTGCAGTCCACCTCTCACCACAAAAACAGAACAGTCTTCTGCGGGAAGTACCCCTGCAAATGAGGGAAGTCACCTGTAGTTCCAAGATGGTCCTGCGAGATGTTGGTGGAAACATTGATAAGTTCTGTATTACTCTCTCTGATAATGTTTAATGTATTATAACACATCCATATAAAGCGCCTTGGGACAACTCTGTTGTCAAAGGCGCTATATAAAATTGAAATTAATTGAAAAAGTAAACGAGTTTAGACTAAACGAGAATAGGATAGACTATTAATATTTATTGGTATAAAATTATGTTTGTGAATGCTACTTGTGCAGAGGAAAATCCACTGTCTTTTCATTTATTTTGTGTAGGTTAATTATCCATGTTTAATATCAATAAATTAGCTCGATTGGTCAGAAATCTGTGACAGTTCAAAATGTTGCTAGTTCAAATCCCAAAGAGTAATATTTTCACCTTTCGAATGTGATCAGTAAATATTTGCCGTATTGCTTTTTATGACATACTATGTTTAGGATGGAGTTTAATTTATTACTAAACACATATATTAATTGCAAAATTTAATTGTCCCATTTTGCCAGGTGTCCCATTTTCACAATACTCACCGTTCACTGTTCATTTGTATACAGCGTCTTTAGTTGTCTGCATGGATTAGTAATTAATCAACACAAAAGGATTTAAAAGGTGTATTGTCATTTGTACTGGTACAAGTACTGAGCAGAACGATATGCCTATTGCGTGTTTGCTGCAGACAGACAAAGGATAACAAGACACAGCATAGCACTTAGGTAGGATAAATATAAATTTAAAATCAATATATATATATATTCATTATATATATATGCAAACACAGTGCAGAGCCAGAAATACGAACTATGTTCCTGGAAATGAAGACGACGGTAATTGCGGAAAGGATTTTTAAAAATTAAGCGAATCGTTGCAATACCGCCCCCTTTTGATGGTTAAGGAATATGAGGAAATGCTAGCCTCACCGGTTCAACTCTTCACTGCATTGTTGCTATTTCAATGCCATCGCGTGGAGGAAGCCAGATTATATGTGAACAATGGCAATAACGTGCTTGAATCTATTTGGATTTCTATGCATTCACAGGATTCCTGCGTTATTTCTTACTTTAAAAAGCAAATACGCTGATGAGCAGTCGTGCATGGTTTCTCTCTGACAATACATCTGCTTTGTTAAATGTTTATTAGAAGACAAAATGATAGAGTCAATGGTTGATTATTTGTTTGTCATTTGTTTTATTCAAAATAAATATCATACCTAAAGTGTGGGCAGATAACATACTAACTGAAACAAAATCAAACTGCATTAAATGCATGCATTCAAGGGTGATTAGGCTATACTGTATGACTATCGCTGTTAATTGTATTTTATGCTTTCAGTTCCTAAATGTAATATATGCAAGGTCACATTAACATAACTAGTATAACAAATGTAATAACCATATCATTCTTTTGGAAGGCATATATTCCAATCCCTGCAATAAATTTGCCTGGTACTCATAAATATAATCTAACAAAAGTGCAAATTTAAATACCCAGCTGTAAAAATAAAGACTAAAAATTGGCCTTTAGAAAGATTAATTGATCAGCGTTACTGCCCATTCCAAAGTAAATTGTCTTTTTTTAATGTGAATTATGCAAGCTGTCAGTGAGTAAAAACCAAAATAAAAAGGCTATGTAAAATGTAACATATAACAGTATGGGGTATGTTTACAACCAGCATGGCCTTCCCATTATCATGAGCTTAGTAAGCAGTTGGATGGATGGAATTATGACGTTTTACCATTTGCTAATGGGCTTTCTAGATTTAAACTATCCTTGAGCTGAATACTCTGATAATAATTTTGTTCTCACGCATTGTAAATATATGTTTTATACAGCACCAGTCAAAAGTGTGGACAGAGTGTTAATCATTTTATAGTGAAAGGCCTGGAGGCAGTGAAGTAATACAAATCACATGCTGCAACAACCAAGAGAAGTGTTTAAAAATTTCAACGTTTTCTCAAATTTTAGACTCTTCAAAATAATCCCCCTTTTGCTTCAATGACAGCATTGCAGACTCTTGCATTCTTTCAACCAGCTTCCAGATGTAGCCACATGAAACACTTCCCCAACAGTCCTGAAGGAGGTGTCACAGGTTCTGGGCCCACATTGGCTACTTACTCTTCTATCCAATTCACCCCAAACAAGCTCTGTAGCATTTAGGCCAGGGGATTGTGGGTCATCTGTCACACAGCACTCCAGCTCTCTCCCTGTTCACACAATAATACAGTACATGCATAACCACCAGGTGTGCTTAAGGTCATTATCTTGCTGAAAACAAATGATTTTCAGTAGGTCTGTCTACATATTTTACTGGTACTGTATGACTTGTCTTTGCTATTAAAACTGAAACAACTGATACAGATTTTAAATATTTGTGTTAATATATCCATGCAAAATTTGGGTAGTTTTCCGCCCAGTGGTACAGCAATAAGTTTAAATGTCAATATCAGTGTTCCTGAGTTTTAATAGCCTTAGCTACTCTTTGCTTACACTTGATACATACTCCTCATATTGAATCCATCCATTCATCCATCCATCCATATATTCATCCGTCACTCATTTATCCTGTTTAGTGTCATGGATATGTGTTGTCTAGTTAAACAAAATTGTTTGCTTTATGGTGGTTCCACCAGGTTCACGTTTCACTTTACTGGCTGGCTAGTTATGAAAGCTGAAATTACCTAGCTCGGTCAGCAGGTGGTGTAATAGAATACTAATATCGCAGATGTTAATGAAGGTGTTGATTATAAATGATTTTCTTCACTTGTGTGAGAAGAAAAACCTCCCCAAAGTAAAATATGGAATATTCTCATTTTTTCATTCATTCATTTTTCATAATCGCTTGTCCTATGCAGGGTTGTGGGACTGCAAAAATAACAGGTGCAAGGCAGGGAATAACCCAGGACCAGGCACCAACCCATCACAGGACATCACATTATTCGCTCACTCATTCACACCTGCAGACAATTTGGCAACTCCAAGGGCACAAAGTTAAATAAAATAATTTACATAGCTATTACATAATCAAGCTCAAATGCTGCATTTGCACAAATGCAGCATCATCATTTAGAAATAAGCTAAACAAGTACTGAAGATAAAGAATGATGAACAGAATGAAAGACATCTTTCTCAAGTGATATATAGTGTAAATTACACTTAAATACAATTGAAAGGTCTTTATTTTTCATCTATCACTTCATACTACTTTAAAATACTACTAATTTTAAAGGATAATAACCGAATACAATCCCTGCTGAAACTGCACTAAGCTTTTACACAAACATGGCCACAAAACTGTCAGTGATATTTATGATGTTATGGTGGACCATAAAAAATTTAGCTACTAGCTGAACAAGTTCAGTACAAAATTGTCGCACATACATTTTTTTTTATTATCAGTGACTAGTGTTCCGTTTTTTTGTATTTGCCCTTCCTCTAAATTACTCTCCATGGGTAAGTAGGCAAACTTTGCTTTGGTTGGAAATGAAATGCGGAAAGTACTGGAAAAAACCAAAACTTTTTGTGGGTCCCCTAACCTCTCTGGGTGGCTAAGGATGTCAAGCAGTAATAATGTTTTCAACTCTACATCACTTCTTGCACTAACACTTCACTGTTGGGCACAAATGCTAAACAAACTACTACAAGAAAATGTCAGATCTTACATGGGTCTTCTGTATGTTTGTTTGCATTTATTGTATAGCAGCTGCTTTTACCCAGAGCATCAGGTGATCTGGAGCAATTGGGGGCTAAGGGCTTTGGTCAAACATCCAACTGTGAAATCACTTTGCTGACCCTGGGACTGGGAATAAGCAACCCTCCTATCACTGGCACACTGCCCTATTAATAATTTAGCCCAGTATAAGTGGTTTGTAAGATAGTGGATGGGATGTAGTAACAGTACAGACCAGCTCTGGGAGTTGTTGGACTGCAAAAAGAAGTCCACGTGAAGACAGGGACAATAACTCCAGGCAGAACTGGGTTTTGAGACTCAAACCTATAACACTGGAGGTTAATGTGTGTGGGGAACAAAGGCTAGCCTGCCTGGTCCGGTGCCACAGGAGAGTCACTGTTGCTTAAAAAGGTAATGCTGGTTATGATAGAAAGGTGTCAGAACACACAGCGCATTGCAGCTTGCTGCGCATGGGGCTGTGCAGCCGCAGACTGATCTGAATGCCCATACAATAATGCTTACAATGGGCACATCAATGTCAGAACAGGAAACACCGAGCAATGGAAGTAAGTGGTCTGGTTTGAGTCATGTTTTCTGTTACATCATGTGGATGGGCAGGAGTATGTGTATCGTTTTCCTGTGTAAGATATGGCACCAGGATCGGAAGAAGGCAAGCCGACAGAGGCAGTGTGATGCTCTGGGAAACATTCCACCAGGAAACCTTGGGTCCTGGCATTCATGTTGAGGTTACTTTGACACGTACCACCTACCTAAACACTGATGCCAACCAAGTACAGCCTGTCATGGCAACGGTATTCTCTAGTGGCTGTGATCTACAGTGGTTTTATGGAGTCCATGCCTGGACCGGTCATAGCTATCTTGTGGGCACAAGGTGGACCTACACAATATTAGGCAAGAGTCTTCTAATGTTATGGCTGATCTATATAGGTCTATATAGCATAAAATACTCAAGTGTAGCAAGTGCACATTTTAAGAGGTTCCTCTTTCTCCATCTCTATCAAGGCAACCCCCCAAGACATTATTTTATAGCAGCCATGAAAGCCATAAGAATGAGTATTTACTAAGCAAGAAGTGCTGAAGACCAGAATGAGTATTATCAGATTTATAAGGCCCAATCTAGCTAAAGATGTGAAGTAATGAAACATTGTCACTTATTGCTGTCTTCACTGTGGGAACGGACTGGGCTGCAAAATGTTATATACTGCACTATACCTTTGTCTAAACATTAATCTCACTTCCATTTCCTTTTTCTGTCCAGTACTCTTTTTGACAAATTCCCATTCATAGGACTGCCCCTGTGATCAAAGAAGCATCAAGTACTGTACCAGTCTGGATACAGCTGTTTTTAATGCATTTGTCTCTATTTCAGCTGTTATTCATCTTATAGTAAAATCAATGACAGCATTGTAGACTCTTGCCATACTTGTAATCACTTTCCAGATGTAGCCACCTAGAACACTTCTCCAATAGTCCAGAAGGAGTTTCTACAAGTTCTGGGCACAAGATGGCTACCATGGTCATAGTCTTAAGTCCAACTGTAACAAAACCAGCTCTATAAAGTTTAAGTTGGGGGATTGTGCTGACCAGGTCATCTGTCACAGCACTCCAACTCCCTCCTTGTTCATGAGATAATATATAGCATTACATAAGCTGAAGGTGTACTTAGGGTCATTCTTTTATTGAAAAACAAATGATTTTCAGTAGGTGTGTTTAGACCTCTGACCAGTACTGTATATTAAAATATTTTGTAACCCACCCCCCATCCCTCCCGCCACACACCAACAATTGTGTCTTAAGGAAATTACTTGGTAGCATAAAATTAGGAAAAATGTAATTTAAACTACGAAGGAGGGGTACATCAATTATAACAAATGTTTATGAAGTTAATGTAGAATACTGATGTCATTCACAGGATTCCTGAATTATTTAAGGTGGATGTAGGTTTCATGATCTGTATTAGACAGTACGAAAACTCAAATCTGGACCCTACCTTTGCGCCCATAGCCAAGTCATACAGTCAGAACAAGCATAATGTTTAGCTGTATGAGTGAGTAACTACAATGAGCTAAGTCAAATGGCAAAATACCACTTCAAACGGTAAAGAAGTAGAGTCAAACCCAGGAGAGTTGGTATACTATAACACAATGTGATAAAAACTGCGATATCCATAATGCACAATGATGCATTACGAGTTAGCCATTCTTGAAATCAAACTAGTACTCAGCTAATACTCCCTTTATCCAAATAAAATCATCTGCAATAAATAGTAGATATTTTAATTATGCATTATTGCGTGCCAACCCAAGCCAGAATGTTTTGGGTAGGTTCTTAATATAATTTCTTGTCAAGTGATGTTTAAAAAAATAAATTAAAATATACGTTAAATAACCAAACAAGACCTGGCTAGTGACACAGCTTTATTTAAATTAAAATCATTAACTTTTACCAAAAGACACGTTTATTAGATTGTGTCTCTTAATTACTATTTTAGCATGTTTTTTCAGTCATGTGAAGAACACAGAAGAAATAAATGGACCAAATGTGAATTAAGACAACTCTACTGATGAAAAGCTAAGATGTAAACAGATCAAAGATGACGGTTGAAGGTGAATTAAGTCAACGCTACTCATAAAACAAATCTATGTAAGATGTAAACGGAAGGCACAAAACATATTGCCAAAGACATTATATTGAACAATAAAAAGGAAAATTAGGTACACATATATTTTAAATATGTTAAAATCTCTTTTCCCTGGTGTGAAGATTCTTTTTGTAGTTTTATTATTTTTCTGGAGGAATGTTATATTTTGTGCCATTACAGAGCTAATACAGTCAGCTATCATTAGACATGCAGTACAATATGCAGCTCAGCTAACAATCTGGACTTTGTGTAAACAATATAAAGCACTTTATTTTTATTTATCTAATTTTAATGGATGCCCACAGTTGTCTTAAAAATAAATTTTATGCAATTAGATTTTTCATAAATTTAGATCTTGAAGTAAAGCAAATGCATTTATATATATAAAAAGTACTTTTTGCCTCTGTTAATTTAAAAAAAAAAAAAACAAAAACAAAAACACTGAATGCTGCAGTATGGACCAAGACGAAAACAATTGTCAATAATAATATGAATCCCCATTAAAATTAAATATTCAACATATAAAATAATAATAATAAAAAAAAATAACCAAAATGACAACACGGAAAGAGAAAAATGCAATATTTGGGGAATCAGTGATTGTTGACATCTGACAATGCTTTCAGGTGCTCAGTCTGTTTTATTAAAATGAAAAAAAGAAAAAAAATGAAAAAGTATGTGAACATAGGAATCGTTGTTGACCAGTGCAGTCATGGTGTGTTGAATCTCCCTTCTGCTCATATGAAATGTGTCCTAGGAGAGAGAGAGAGAAATTCAATATCCTGTAAGAGTATATTAATCAAACTCCCATGACTCTGTAATGAGCAGTATTCATTATTCTCAATTAACCCCTCCATTAACTTGGAGGCAGGTTAGTGTGCAATTGGTCTGTATAAATTTGTACTCAGCCTCTCAACTTATTGGACAATGGTAACTGACCACTGTACCAGGTAAACAATCATGTTCATACCCAGTTTACATTTCTGGAAGTGTTTCCCTAGTTGAGTGTGGAATCTTTTTAAGGTCAATTTGATATTGATTTTCGTTGACATTATGATATGCATAAACATCCACAAACATTTCTTTAGTTAAGATTAAGTCTTTAAGCAGATTAAAAACAATCACAGAGGTGTGTTTTGGTGTATGGAATAACACATCCTCTGAGGCATGTGGTTTTGTTACAAAGGAGTATCCTGCAGAAGATGAAGTCTAATGACTGACGCAGAAAGTTAAGCAGCCAGCTGTTCCTAATCAGGAATAAGATGATGGATATTGTTTTGGCAAGTAAAGTTGTGCGAGCATTTGGACAATCACCTAGTGATTACAGTGAAATTGAATGTATGTATGAATGTACTTCAGCTAAGCTTTATTTCATATTAATTTGAGGTACACCTCTGCAGTAACCAAGTAGCAAAGAAGTTATCTTTGGTTCTGGCCAACAAGTCTGATTTGGTTGAACTGTAACTAAACTAAGTGAAGTATATCTGTCAGACAAGAAGTACTCTTTCATTATCTCTATGGTGGGTAAATTCAATTTAATTCAATCCAATGAACTTCAGTTTTGCGTTAGGAACTTCATATATGAAATTTGGTCACCAACACACATAGCGCATATACCATACCACATGGAGCAATTAGCAGTGGTACGTAAAGCGTGCAAAGTACATTAAATAATACACTATGAATAAGCAATAAATGAAGAACCTAAAAATAGCAGTGTTAAAATAAAAATTAAAGAATGGTGTTCAACCATTACAAGTCTAATGGAGGTAGGCACAAAACTTGACAAGGCTCTCAGTTCTGAAGGTGCCAAGGCTATTTGTGTTCCTTTTAGTTTAGTCCTTCTGTTTTGAATGCTGAAGAGTGTTTGGTGCTTGTGGCATAGAGCATTTTTAGTTTAGCAATTTGACGTTTTTATTAATTATATTAGTACATAAACTATGTGACAAAGGGATTTACCAAAAGCTCCTTCCGGTTTCTTTCTAAGACATTTTGTTGTTTAGTGTGAGTGTGCCTGCTTGTGCGAGCAACTGTCTATACTCACTCTAGAAGAGGCCACAGTCCTTCAGGTTGTTCTTGATAATCACATCAGTAACAGCGTCAAAGACAAACTGCACATTCTTGGTGTCAGTAGCACAGGTGAAGTGGGTGTAGATCTCCTTGGTGTCTTTCTTCTTGTTTAGGTCCTCAAATTTGGTCTGGATGTAGCTGGCAGCTTCATCATATTTGTTGGCCCCTAGAAAACAGGAAAAAACATGTTGGATGAAAAATGATCCGAACAGCACCTAGAAACACAACTTACTAAGATGACACTAATAACATGACTGCATAAATAGTCCCACATTAAAAAAGTTGGTTAAATAAGCCTAAAGTTTTATTTGGGAACAAACTATCCAGAAAGAAAACTGCAACAGTGTAAAATGGGAAAACATGGTAAAATCATGCCAAATTTTCATTCAATAAATTTAGGTATGAATTATATTACAAACACAAGACCTGAACCTTTGATTTTGTATCTGAAACAAACTGTTAATATCCAAAAACATTCCAGACAAATGCAAGACAGCTGCATGGGACTTTGTTTAGCCCACAGTGCACGAAATTAAATGAGTCTTGTGCAATTAAACATTTAGGGAGGTGTCATTGTCCTCTAGGCATTCAGCACATGAAGCGAGTCTGTTACTGACCTCACAACATGAATGTAAGAAAATGGAACCAAAACAATTAAGAAAATTAGGGAACGACTGCTCAGAATACATATTACACTAGATCATTGTTTATTTATTGTTTATTGTTGGTAAAAGTTTGTAAATACCATGCTGGTAAAATTTATGTTTGATGAGAAAGTCCTGTACAGTACAAAGTGAATGTGTTTTATAAACTCTTCAGTCCTTAAATATCAATTTTGATTCTGTAGTTTTGCATATCTAATAACATAATGCTTCTACAAATGAAGCTGCAACTACAAACGAAACGATTTAGATTCCTCCTCCAGTACCTGAGTACTCTGGGAAGCAGATGGTCAGTGGGCTACGGGTGATCTTTTCCTCAAACAGGTCCTTTTTGTTGAGGAAGAGGATGATGGATGTCTCTGTGAACCATTTGTTGTTGCAGATGCTGTCAAAGAGTTTCATGCTCTCATGCATGCGGTTCTAAATTGAGGGAGTGGGAGAGGTGAAGATAAATTATAAACACAAACATAAAGGCCTGAATGAAGGTATTCCCATATCTCACCATTAGTAGGCACTATTCATTTATATATATATATATATATATACACACACACACACACACACACACACACACAGTACAAACAAAATTTCCAATGAAGATGTTTGAGAATTTTTTATAAAAGGACTGCTTGGTAATATGTATTATCTGACTACAGTGAAAAATAAGCTTACATCTGAGTAAATAAGCATTTAGTCATCTTTGAAATATTCTTGTAATTTTACACTTAGAAATGGCAAGCTGTGCTAACAGTGCATGAGTCATATATTAATATTTCCTCTCCAGTTATTAAGTCAAACAAACCCAGTGTGATTAAAGAGAGGTTGCAGTTATTTCACTGTGGAGAATCTGCATATTACATTTTAAGCAGAAGCAGGAGTCATTTATGACAGTCAAAATGGTGGGGAAGTTCTGCACAGGGTGGTATGAATGTAATAATTTTGTGTAGATAGAAAAAGGTCTGGCAGTTATTACCATCTCCTCATCCTCAGCAAGAACCAGGTCATAAGCACTGAGCGCCACACAGAAAATGATGGCTGTCACACCCTCGAAGCAGTGAATCCACTTCTTCCTCTCAGAGCGCTGGCCACCCACATCAAACATCCTGTAAGGATAGGGCATCAAGGATAGGGATGGGAGGAAGCGTCTTTCTCAATACTGAGGTGATTTTATGATTTTTTTTTTTTTTAAGTTGGCACATTTTAGCATCCTGCTTCGTTTTGCTCTCCTAGAAGAACAATTTTGAGTTTTAGTAGAACTTCGGTGTTGCATGTGCAGCCACAAGGGCAAATATTTGTCTGTGCGAAGTTCTTCTGTAGTACCTTTTGTGCAAGAACCAGAAATCTTTTTTTTTTTTCTTTTGCTTTTCTTAAAACAGCATCAACGGGAACAATAAGACAGAAATATAAAGCATTCATGAAACAGGCTAATAACTCATCGTGGAACAGAAGAAATTTATGTGTTATATCGAGACGGCAGGTAGGCAGACTTTAACAAGCATATTTTTATTGCAGGCAATTTGTGGGTGTGTGTGTTGCATTTTATGCTAGAGTATAACCCAAACAGAAAATACCGCAAGGGGAAAAAATGCACAAATAAAAATGAGAGGGGAAGACTGAAAGCAAGGAGTGGAGGAAAGGAAGATTGAGGTTGAGCCACATTCAATACACACTTGCGTATTAAAATTTCATGAGGACGCTCAGAGATTGAAGCAGAACAAACAGATCCATTATAGATCCTCAGCTGTGACAGAAGCCCATTGCAGGAAAGCCAGTGCAGTTACAGGATGCTGGGAAGCTAAAAAGGAGCCCCTCACATATTGTCCAAAAATAGGACTTCTTCCAGAGGATAATACAGGAGACACCTGCCAGCGTGCCTTTCAATGTCTTGGATGAAGCTTATCTCCTGCTGAAGAAAGCCTCCTGGTGAAATTGATGTTACTCAGTCCAGTAAATGCTGCCAACACCCTGGTTCCACTTCAGTTTTACTTAATTCTTCTTCATTCAAATGGCCATTACACTTCAACTGGACATGGCAAACCTAAGACATTAAGACCCTGAAAATCTCAACTCGACAGGCAATTTGAAAATGTCCAAAATAATAATATACCTACAATCCAGCCTCTCACCACTGGCCACCGACCAGTTATCTCAATGTAAGTGCAGCTCTGCCAACACAGACCATGTCATGGTTTAATGGTTGTGTTACCGTTGTCATGGTTACAGTTGGACAGTTAGAAGCATGAAAATGCGGAAAAACAGTTTTGACGTTGAATGCTTCGGTATTATTTATATATTTAAAGCGACAGACATCTGGTATATAGGGAATAAACAATCTGTGTCACAGAGGAATATTGTTCAGAGTGCCCTTGTACCACGGCTTGCATGTGCCAAGCAGATAAAATGCCAGTCTGCATGTCGGGCATTAGTCACAGTAGGGAACGTTTTCGCAGCTGCCCAAATACCATGCTCTATACATCACCTGATACAGTGGCTTTTACAACCCTCTGGCATTCACTGGAAACCCAAGCTGCAAATCACTGGTAACATACTCGTTTTAAACATTCCAAAGTAAAGCCTATGATATAATTGGACAAAAAAAAGCCCCACTCCTTAAATTCCCAAACTTTTTTCCCATTCATTGCATCTGTCAGGACCCTTCTTAGACTATTCAGTTTCCTTCAGTCCAAAATGAAGAATCGACAAATTCAAGGGGGCAGCGTAAAAGGATGATTGCAAGTGGGGCGTGAAATGGAAATGGAGTCGCCAGACTTGTTGACACCTACTTCAATTTACCTGCTGCAGCAGTTAAATGAGAAACGACTTGTGTTTCCTTGTCAGATGAAATCAGGACAAAACGTGACTGTTTATGCAAACAAGTAGGACAGATGGATAACCACACAATCGACAGCCTGTCGGTAAAGTGGCTCCAAGATTTTTTAAGTAAATAAAATACCCTCCATACAAACAAGCATGCAACACATTGCTTCTAATGAAAGATACAGTAGCTCAAACCCTGGAACAAATGTCTGCAGAGAATAACCCATTCCAATAGATTTGGTTTGCTAGAATAAATCTGCATCTTTCCCAATGAATTGTCTCAAGGCTGACAAATTGTTGCTGAGAGTGATTCAAAACCAAAGACTTTTTTGGAGTCATTTTCTTCTTTCTGTCTCTGCGGATGGATTTCTGTGTGATCCCAGGAAAATGCTGAAACTTGTGCCCATTGATGCATTCACAGGGTTTGGTGGAGCCAAACTGATCATAATATTAATTTTATATGCCAATGATGGCAAATTTGTTGGCTCTCAAACTTGGTCTGTTTTACTCTTTGATGGTTAATTTTACTGATAAATTGAAAAGAGAACGGCACATTTTGCACTAATCATATCTGGAAATCTTTGAAGGAACAAGGTTTTAATTAGTTCGCTGAGATTCTAATTACAAAAATGGTAAGGAAAGCTATAAACTGGTATTATAATAGTTTAACACTAAACTACACCACAAGATTAAAAAAAAAAAAATCCACAGTGGAGTCTTAAGAAAATCTGACAGATACTCATGCAGTTACTGCATCACTGCTGCAAATTACCAGATGAAAATAGGAGTTCAGCTGCAGATGTTTGTCTGCTACCTATGAGCAGCTGTATGACATCTGGACTAGTTGCCCCTTTGAGCAAATCAAACTAAGGCTGGGATTAAGATAGAAGGACCAGTGCTGACCTGAATGCTGATAAAACACCCCGAGTGAACGATAAATTGTGATTGGCAGAAAAGATTAGGAACCCAGCCTTGACTCTGCATCAGACATGCACAAACAAAAGCGAGTGAGTGATGTCTAGAGACTGAGGGAGACGGTAAACTGGCCGACTCACTTGAAGTGCAAATCTTTGAAGGTGAAGTGGGTCTCCACAATGCCAGTAGTCTTAACTCTTGTCCGAAGCACATCCTGCTGTGTGGGGATGTAGTCCGGCCTGGCTATCCGCTCCAGGTCATTCAAGTAGCTGGTGGGGAAGAAATAAGTAACAAGAACATTATCACCCGATATACAAGGCACAAGTTCAACATGTTTTAGACCAAAAGACGCAGCTACATGCGACTGACTAACAGGTGTGATGACATAGTCACCTCGACAGGGGTGCCATCACAGTGCCCCTAGAAAGCACTGGCCCAGGGGCACTGCAGGAGCAATGTTAACTGCACAGATGGCAACCACCAAGGAGCAGCAGCAAAGCCCCCTATGGACCGGCCATGATGCTCCTGCCTGGAGTAGCTTTCCTTCCCAACCCCCATTTGCTTTGGGCTGGAACAGCAGTCTCCACGTGGATCTGACAGCCCATTCCTCAAGCCCCAAGAAAGCAGCTGCTCAGGAGCATTCACTCAGCCCCCTGCCTCACCCCCATCTCTCAGCCCATGGCAGAGAGAGTCATTCCTCTTCTGGTATGAAAAGAGTAAATAAATGGCCGATGATCAGTGATTCAATTAAATAATTGTATCTGAAGAGTAAGATATAAAACACTGATTGGGGAATTCACTTTAACAAGTAGAGCATAATGCTAATAATAGTGCAAAGGTTGTGGGTTCAAATCCCAGGGAACGCACATAAACTGTAACCCTTGCCCGTACTGTAAGTTGCTTTGGAGAAAAGCATCACGAAAATTAGTAATAATTGCTGATAAAACTACAAGTTCAAAATTCAGTAATACATACATACAAACTTTTTATATGTTTATATGTATTCGTGTGTATATATATACACACATGTATTTGCACACACACATATGACTAATATACATTGTAAAATAATGGCCACGGGTAGAGTCATCAACAAAGGTTAATGCAGTTTTATATTTACATTATTGTTATATTCTAATCTCCCAAAAAACATTTTTTTGAACGGATAATCAACAGTTTATGTCTTGCTGATGTTCAGAAATAAATACTACAGCAGACTAGCCAAAGAAATAATTATTAGCATGTGAGTGATTGTTAAACAGCTGCTGGTGGCACATTGTTTTTTTCACTACACCCAGAGTGATAATGAACTGGAATCTGGCCTTTCGTTAGACAGTTAGAGCGGTTAGACATCAAAGGAGAGTCGACATCCTCTACAGCTCCAGCCGTCAGGGTGCCTAATGGCCTAATTGGAGGGAGTATTAAAAAGTTCTGATTAAACTTAAAAAAACATAATCTGCTTTATTTGTGAAACTATATTAACCAGCTGCAGGCCCATCAATTCTGAAGTACCCATTGTAGCCCAGAGGCAGAATTTTTATTAAGCAAAACCCAAGAAAAATGAAGGTAACTGGCACAAAGTTATTAGCTCCCAGCTTTGAACAGATTTCAGGGTTTCAGTGAAAAATGGCCATAGAGGGAGAAATAACTTCAGCCAGGTACTCCATTTTTTCTGTCCCCATTTACATTACAAGAGGTTGCATCTCTGTAAGCACAACCCAGATGAACTGTGTCCACTGCCAGAAAAGGCCGGCTGCCTGCAGCATCCTGCCCCAATCCTCACGGAGCTGACACATCTATACATGATGCAGTCAACCACAAGACACAAAGCATCTCTGCGTTTGCCTCAGACAGGATCCTCGGTCAACAAAAAGCCCCTGTTTTGTCCAGTTTGTGAGGCAAATCAATCATTTAAAGCTTGTGTATATTCAACCAACATTCTGTGTTTACTGTTGCAGTTTCAGACACCAATATCTGGAAGAGGTCATGGGATAGAAGTAGATATGTAAAAAATAGATTTATTTCTTATTCATTATCAGACATACAAGATGTATTCTCATGAAGCTATTAACTAGAGAATCTATATGCTGTCCAAATACACTGATTCCTAGCGTGTAAACAGATGGATTAACTTTTACATTGACTGACTAGCTGTGCCCTAGCTTCAACAGGACAGCGCATCTCCTGTCAAAAGGAATAAATGATTGTGCTCATAGGCATTAGAAAGATAACCCTCTTGATGTCAATTCATTTGATTTACCCATGGAGAGAACTAGTCAGCGATTTGTGCAATGAAATGCCAATATCATTCACCAAGCACCAACAGCAAAAGACAAATGATTAGTGCTTAACATTTCCACTCACTATGCAGCGGAGTCATTGAGCTGGTACTCTCTGGAGCGCGTGAAGCATTTCTGTACCCCACTGTCTGCCCACAGACGGCGGATCACGTTGGACAGGTCATCCGGAAGCACCCCCTGCTCTTCAGCTGTAGCGGACAGGGCAAACAGCTGGCGGGCGTCATCCTGCAGTGAGAAAGAATCAGGGCAGCCATAGAGCTGGTCAGAGCTTCATAATCCACATAAAAACTCCATAAACAAGACCAGTGAGCAGCGAAACAGAATCATGGCACAGGCAAACGCAAACATCAATGACTGCAGGTAGGCATATTTTATTGTGTCAGTGCAACAGACGAAAGTAAGTTACATAAAGGACAGTTTGCCAGGTACAATTTTAAAAATATATCTGTACTCATTCATTCACAACAAAACATTTTATGACTAAATGTGAGGTATGTGAGGTCCAAGCATGTTAAGCAAGTAAATAGTCCAAAAATTGTATTTAAATCTACTTATATTTAATCTCCTTAAATGAGCCCCTGGTTGCATGTATTTTGAAATTAAACTAAACAACTTCAAATGGTTGAACACATTAAAATATATAAGATTACATATTGTGTGGTTCCATAACTTATAGGGGATAAAATTTATATTACTCCACAGAAAAGTCATAGAAATTCCTTATTCAATTTGTACAAAGAAATCTTAAATATATTTATTAATAGAAGGTATATGAAGATTTTTAAATATACAGCAGAAGTATCCTAGTGCAGAACAGAGGAAGAAAATCTTGAAAACAATATAAACAATGAAAATCCAATCTGGTTCTTATTTCCAAACAGGTTAATATTTTATAATATAACTGCCCTCTGCTGTGCAAAGACACAAGTATGAGGCAATGAACTGGAGAGGAATTAGCTTTCCTCTGGGTAACGATGGCTTATCAGACACAAGAACAATTGACGAGACTTAAAGGAAATTGCAGGGGGTCTGAAAGAGCTTATCACTGGGACACAGCTAGTGAATTTCCAGGCTGCCTGTGTCGCAGGAGCAGGTGGCCATGCCATCTTGGACCTATTCCACTTTAATGCACTGTGAAAAAAATCAAGCGTCATTCTTCGGAAGAAATTATTCAGTGGAGGTCAGATGTCCCGTGCTCAGGACTTCTTGTGCTAAGACTCGATGCCAGGGTACTATGAGACAAACCCTTCTGTTTTCCTGGCTAGCAGAGCCAGTAACCATCGCAGGAGCCAGAACTGCCACAGGGGTGTGGGAGGTGGACAGGGGCAGCAGAGAGGGGTGGCGAGTCCTGGCACGAGCCGCTGCATGAGGAGCCATGCGGGGCTGACATATGGCAGCCTCAGATAACCCAATTGTTAGTACCATGGCGCCTTGACCACCACTGCATGAAACGTATCAATCCTCTGCAGAGCGACCAGGATCCTTCTGGAAACACTGCTGGGATGAGGCTGCTTCCATGTTACATAGCAGGCACACCGTTCAACAACAGGTCCCTTGATCAGGCTGTAAGGTGTTTAGACAGTGTCTTCTCCAAGTTAGATGTGTAGGAGAACATCTACCACAACCCTCTAATCACATTCGCAAGATATATTAACAGCGGTAGAGGATGGTGCTGTTAAAGTCTGTGACCTGCCTTCTCTGCCACAAATACTATATCAATAATAGCCCAGTAGTGATAATTAAACACTAAAAATTAAATGTAGCATCATCATATACCTTACGCAGGGACCAATAAGAGTATGCCAAACAGAATAAACAAATCCTCACACTTGGAATATCATGTTACAATTTAATTATCGTGGAGATAATCTGATCTCAAACCAATGGAGTGACAGGCAGTGCCGAGATTGTGCAGCCATCTTAAATCACAAGAGACCAGGTTAATAGTGAACAGACAGATTATGTTCCATTTAGTTTATCTCAGGGGTCGGAAGATGGAGCTGGGAATTACCTGAGTTAATCAAGTTCCAGTACATCAAGCCGGAAAGCCATATTAGCAATACCAGTTCTAGCCAGGTTCATTGTTAGCCATCGTTTGCAATACCAGTTGAAAGCAACGCATTACACAGTATTTTTCACATACAAATACCATAGCAAGATAGCGGTTTGACAGTACTGTGTGCACAACCAATTTAATGACATAAAAAAATGACATATGTGCTAATAAACAGTATAAAAGTACAGCTTTAACTTCTGTTGACAATCAGCCATCTTGAATTCTGAGTTCCGGGTGCAGAGGTGAAAATTGGAATTCTGACTTCAAGAAGCGTTCCAACTGAAATCTCCAACTAGGTGATTCTGACTTTGCAGTTCAAAAGGAATGCACCATTACTACACATATACAAATGGAAGTCAAAGCTACAGGGTGATGAAACCTATTTGTATACAAGGTAATACCTGAGAGACACAAAGGCAGATAAGAATAAAAAAGCAGCCCTGAATGTTCTACCGGTGTGATGGAAAAGCTGCTGCAAGCATATCAGACCCAATTCTCAAAGCTGCAGAGCATCAGAGTCTGAAATGATTAACTAATGTAATGCAGCCAGGGCAGCCAGAAGCCAGCCCACCACAAACACAGAAGTGCTTGTTGAAGATCATTTCTTTTGGGGATTTTCACTTCTTGGGAGGTTTTAGCATGCATCTGTGCAACCAACTTTTTTCCCTGCAGCAAACTAAAACAAGAAGTGAAAATAAAACCGTACAAGAAGTTAGACAAATCCTTGGCTCCACCACTTCATTTAGGGCGATGAGTCAATAACCAATGGCAGAACTACAAAAACTGCCACCATTGTAGTTTCTATCACTGCGTTTAAGTTTAATTAAAATAATAAATAAATAAAACACATTTTAGTTCTATAATGCCTGAGAAATTTTTTTTGAGAAAGGTTGCCTAGTTTATCATATAGACCGGGCATGAATTCAAGATTCTGCCAAAGAAATTTCTATGAAATGTGTTCTGCCAGCTGGAAAAGAATTAAAAAATTCTATCCATCATATCAGAGGTATGTATGGTGCCTTATTCTATCTGCAAGCATCTTATATTCTTATAATCTCATAAAGGCATTATATAGATACGCACGCACACAAATTCTAATCATCCAAAAATAATAATAAAATACTAAATACTTCGGAAGCAATGCTCTCAGCTACTTCTAAATCTTGTGACATAAAATAAATTTACTTCACTCTGTGTGCTAAAAAATACCTATTTAAAAACCATTTCCCAGTGCATCATGGGAGTCTCGGCAATCCCCTTATTGAAACATGGGCAGTTCTGCTACCAAAAACACTGGTGCATGTCACAATGGCATGCAAAATGCTCTCAGACCAAATCATATTCAAAATGGACTGTTCAGGCTTGCTGTTCTGTAATGCAGAATATTTGCTGACCAAAGATAACAGAAACCCCAGGAAGACATTAATACAGGGTTAAGTTCAGGAGAATGAATTGATAAAGTAAAAAAAAATGTATAATGACATCTGGATATTCTAAAGACAGCATTACGAAGGTAATTAAAAGGTGTGTGGGCAGATTAATGAACCTGGCTTTGGCACTCGTCTTGACCCCCAGTATCTCAGTGAGTAGTTTCCCGATCTCCAGGGGTAATTACTGCTCTGTACTTCCATTGTATGATGCACACTTAAGAAATTAGTGCCCCCCCCCTCAGCTTAAGTCAATATGACTGCCTCTTGTCATCTTTCATTTGGAACCAGGTGGGGGGGGGGGGGTCAACTTTGGTTCTATTAAATAAGTTCCTATCAATTTAATGATCAAATTCTTTAAAAATAATATGAAACTGAATTAAAATATACTAACTACACTTGCATTTATTACTTTCTGGCAAAGTCATTTATAAATTAAAGCATTAGGTAAATTTAAAGCGGCAGAGCATTAATGTGCATTATATTGCATTTGACTTTATTCTCACCGCAGACCAGTACAGGGGAATCTATGCCAATAATCTAGTGCGCATCGATCAGTTCAATGATATCACCTCTGACTGCCACAAAAGCACATACCGCTCGGGTAGGCTCCCCATAGTCAATCTTCAGGTTGGCCATGGCCTTGATGATGGCCATGATGGACTGGATGGTGTTGCTGTACACCACTGCTCGGTACTGTTTGCACTCATCTTCTGAGTATCCATCTTCATGGATGATCCTTGAAGGGCAAAAGAAAAACACAAACATTACATGCACCTACCTAACAGTAGAGCACAATTAACACCCGGACAAAAGTTTCAAGTCTATTGACTACCAGAGATACGGAATTCTAGACTGGTCCTGGCAAGTATGATAGCAAGATTCAGGCTACACATAAGAGTTGGCAGTACCAAGCAGACCACTGATAGAGCCAGCTGGAGTCATTGGAAAATGGTGTGTAAGACGACAATCTCCCAAGAGTGCAGAGAGACGGGCATTCCAGTGCGCAACCGTTTCTCTCAATATGGTTCAACAGTGAAATGAGACATGGGATGCTCTCATCCAAAGCTGATGAAAACAAATGAGGCAACTGAGTTAGATCATGTGGACAAAGTACGAAGGACTTTATAAATTTGCTTTGTAATTCTAAAACCTTGCAATTCATTCTGGAAACTGACTACAATTAATTTCAATGAAGTCACTCTGATACCCTGTAATTACTGGCAAGTTTTTTTTTTTTTTACAATGTAACAGCAACTGGGACCATATGAGACAAGTCTGAGCCTCATAATATACAGCATGATTTTACAACAATCTGGACATTTTTGGATCATATTATAGAGATGAGTACAAGTTTTATTTTCACACAGTGAGTGCTTTGTTATGAACCATTGACATTCTGTTGCTGTGCCATTGCTGAATTTCTGCTTTACGGTCAGTTTATTGAGCTTTTCCATTAAGGAACATTTTTTGGTTACTTAATAGAAACTGCAGTGTAAAGAAACCTACACAGCATTTTTGCATTAATTACAGTAGCACATTTCTACTGAAGCAAATTAGGTTAAATACCTTTATCAAGAGTACACAAGTAGGTCACCCCTAGGGACTTTGACCATGTTCAAATCATTAATAATTAATTTGGCTTTAAAGAATGTTGATATTTATATTTTACCATGTAACACTCGTGACCATGTGTGTGTGTGTGTGTGTGTGTGTGTATGCACTCAGTGTACGGTGCCAGATCAATGCCACATCATCATATGCTCAGTATTAATAAGACGCAGCTCAGGAACAAGTGCTTCATGCGACATCACACAAAAAAAGCATGACTGACTGGGCAACATAATCAAATGCATTAAAAACCATTGCATTTCCTTCACATGTAGTGGCTGAGAGGTATTTGGCAGCTGCAAAGAGAAGGAGGGCTTTACAGCTGCCTGAGTAGGGCTCTGGATAGTGAATGCTGATGCCTGTCTGAGCCAGGGCATCCCACAGAGAGCCACTAGCCAGGAATGCTACAATCTTAGCTCAATGGACCCTGGAATTCTGAAGTAAAGAAAGTCAGTTCTGCTACAATCCATTTGTATTTGCTTGATATTTGGCTGGAGAGAAAGGCACCATGCAAACTTCTATGCAATATGGTCTTAGGAGGAAACCCTAATAGCACACAAAAACTGCTATCCAAGTGAACGATAGTGATGTCCCATTTCGCAAGTCCTTCTTCTGAACTGGTTCTTTTTGATGAATAGGTCAAACCGATTTTCAAATGTAAAAGAATCAAACTTTTTGAACATTTCACAGGTAAAAGTCTTAGATTCTAAAAATATCTGACAAATCATCATACAAAAATTCACTTACATTTGCTTTTCGTAGACTGTATGTGGCCATAATGCCTTCAGTGCCCCTCTGCATACCGTAACCCGTTGTATTTGTGCTGTGTGCATACCAGCCCACTTGGTGACTGCGGCTTACTACTCCTGATTCTCGACATCCGACAAATTTGCAAGTTCAGCACGTTCGATTGAAGCAGTTACAAGAGAAGATGTTTATGATACAACTTATCATGTATTCATTCATTCATTTTCCAACCTGCTTTATCCTAGACTCGAACCCAGGTCCCATAAGTGTGAGGCCACAGTGCTAACCACTGCACCATCATGTATTGTTATTATTTAATTTAAGTGTGTATGATTACATGTGACCACTAGCACCATTGTGTACTACTTAATTCATTTTGTTTGATGCAAGTTATTGAGCTATTATTTTGGAGTTGCATTCCCATAACCCTATTTTTCCCCACTGGATATGTGTATTTTAGTAAGCAATTTTAGTGAACGTGAGGTTTTCCAGAAATGCATTACTCCCGTTGTAGCAGGACTGATTGTATTCTAAAGATAAAAGCAATAGTGTAGCTGTCCTTATGTGACTACTTGTGTGTCAAACTGCTTGGAGATAAGCAGCTGATATTTATAGACTGCATAAACCACAATCCCATGAGCAATCAAAAGAGACTGATAAAATACATGAGGAATATATATGATTATGTCAGGTGAGCAGCAGTGGCTTGGGAGGGGAGGCGGGTCAGACTTACTTCATCTGTTTCACAATGGTGCTCTTTCCTGACTCACCAGCCCCTGTAGGAAAAACACGACACAAAAATTACTCAACAAAAAACTCGTATGAATGTTTTTTGCAAACCTCTAAAAACAGGCTTTGAAGATATTGCAATGCATGATTTAAGGCTCCCCTCCCAATCCTACGGCATTAAAATGTCACTGTAGGTCATTACTCCAGAATTAAAAGAAGTTAATAGAACTTAATTTTGCCTAAAAAAAATGTTTACTCAGTTCTTTTGAGTGTACTTAGATTTTTGGAGCATTTTAAGTTGTAGCGATATAATTCCAGTTTGTTGCATTAACTCCTTTCCTCTCAGTTGACTTCATGATCACTACACTAAAACCTGATGAGTTAGTTCAACTCAAATGATTTAAGGCAATTGGTTTCCTCAAACAGTTTAAGTTTATGAACTCAGACAATTAAAGTAAAAATATTTTTTGTATTGAGTAAAAGTAATGTAAGTATTTATAATTTAAGCAACTTAGTTAAATCAAGTTAAGAACATTAGCTGTATTCATTAGTTTGATTTAAATGACATGGGTAACAATAACTTAAATGCATCCTCCTTACACAAATGCTACTATTTAAGTTTTATTTGCTCAGTTTTCTTCCTTTAAGATTTATCATTACATTCTAGTTGCAACAACTTTTAACCTAGTTGTGGCTACTCAGTTCATTTAAGGAAACGCATTTCCTTAAACCTTACACTGCAAATGTGCCGGTGTTAAATTAACACTGCATGGTGTTTAAATGGGTCCATTTAAATGTTACCTTTAACAATTTACAGTGTGCAGTGATTGTTGTTTTACAGTGTTAATCTTTATTAACTCTTACATATATCTGTATAAGGTTCAATTTACAACATAGTGTTAAGACAATGTCTCCAACTCTTCCCAACTTGCAAGCCATATAGGTGGCACACAAGTACAAAATGGGTGGCCTGTATCTGCCCCATTTTAATGTACACTTATTTGAACTCATTTGGGCATTCAGCTGCTGTGTTTTACTAACCCACCATAACCAGAAAGACTCAGACCAACATAGCCTTTTCTCTTTTTATGCAAGTTTTGTTTCAGCTGGGCTCTTGATAACCAAAGAACTGTACTTGTGTATGATGGAGAACATTGAAAAACTGTCATTATAAATGTATTTATTTAAACATAAATGAGATAGGCTTCTTCAATCAGAGTATGAAAGACCCAGTCAAGCTCTCCAGAGAACCACCTGTGATATAAAAGTGAGTGACAAGTATGGCACCAGACACCAAACACAGATTATGAAGCTAGACTGTGTTAGACTGCATAACATAATTATTTAGCAGGGCTGAGAAAAGTTGAGAGTAGGGCTGTGCAATATGGACTAAATAATCATATTGCGATTTTTTTGAACGAATATTGCGATTGGGATTTAATTTGCGATTTTTGCAACTACAAAATTTTTGCTTTTTCAAACAAGCTACATACATACATTCTAAATGTATTCAGTACACAAGAAGTCCATAACAAAACATTTCACAATGAAATAACATAGTATTAAGTTTAATAAACAAAACTGTAGTAAAATTGTCTTTAAAACAGACAACATAAAATAAATTAAGATTAACTAACCTCAACTCTAGTTAATAACATACT
>JAODKF010000116.1:26301234-26320106 GCA_026779585.1 Mormyrus proboscirostris | reverse complement strand
ACACACACACATATACACATACACACACACACACATATATACACACATATACACACACACACACACACACACACACACACATATATGACTTTTGAAAGCAACGCCATCTTGTACTGAACTCAAAATATACAACTTTATGTTGCTAAATAGAAAAGGCAATTTTGGTTAATAGTGGCAATACATCTTGCACTGGCAAAATGCCACTGCATCTTAATTGTTGAGGAAATGCTGATTCTACCAGCTTTAAGAGTTGTTTCCTGCGCCCTGGCCTAGACCACCCAAAGCCTGTTGACACTGCAGATACTTGAAAACTTAATTCCATTACCACTAAAAATCAGACAGACAATCTCCATTTGATTTGAACAGAGACGCAACAATTTATAGCCAAAAAAGAAAGTTAAAAGTACAATGATAGTATTGGTACCATGTATTAGCTGTTAAGCTAATACTTTTACCTGAGGTCTCTTACAATCTGTACCTGCTCATTCCCATTTTTATTTACTTGCACAGCTTTATTAACTTTATGAGCCGAGTCTTGGCACTTGAAACCCAAAGATTGTATGTCCTAATCTGTTTTTTAACCATTTTTGCCAAAGGCTTACCTCCACAAATAACTATAAATCAAAAACAAACGTAACATGCCGATTACATTGTCTTATTTTTAGTGCCCACAATTAAGACCATTTCTATCTAATTCATATAGCCCAGTGATGACCTATAGCAGATGATCCCAAATTTTATTTATTCGATGTGCCTGACAAACCAAAGTAAAGCTTAAAGAATCCCGTTTTCTGTAACATCTTGTCGGATATGTGAGGAGCATCAGTCGAACAAAGCAGCTGCGTTGGAACAGCAAGTCTGATCCATGGTTATGCAGAAACACATTTGATGCACTGTATGTTGTGACACTATTCCTGTGACATCATTAAAATTATCTGCGATTTGTGCCACAGAAGCCTTTCTGGTGGCTTGCATCACATCGGATAGCCTGTGTTTACACCGTACATCAACCTAATCATGGCTGCCCAACACTATTAGCGCTTCATGGATTTTTGCTCTCTGGATCACTGTCAACAAGTACTCACCACGAATGACCATGACCACCCTACAAGTGCTGTTTCAGAGATGAAATAAACAAATAGAAACCCCATGCTGAGCATGGATGTGGAGAAATTGTGTTTTGAAGAAGGTATATCCCAAGCAGATTCAGATAAGACATTTCAATGAGTTTATCAGAACTGTTAATCAAAGAGTCAGCTATTATTTAAAGACAAATAATTCACCCTATTCACCCTAATGCTTTCCCCCAATGCCTTAAAGTAGATTCTAAGGTCAGCAGTCACCAATGTGTCAACCACGAGCTACAAGCACATAGGGACCCAGTACGTACCCTGGATAACACTTGTTATACAAATTGGGCAATTTGTTTTAACCTTTATACATGTATGAGTTTGGTTTCATCTCCAAAAACGAGCACCATTGCAGAATGGATGCCAAGATTTAATTTAACTCTTCCACCCCCAAAACCCTCCCCATTCAACAACTAGTACTGTCACCCCCAACGACTAACTATCGCCACCCACCCCCCAGATTTTATGTAGCTCCCACTATAAAAAAGGTTGGAGACTCCTGTTCTCACTGTGATGGCAGCAACATTCTTGCCCAGAAATCAGCCTACATAGTGAACTAGACATTCATGTGCAAAATAGCTGTACCAAGTCCATACATTCAAATAGGTTAAAGGTCATCCTCCTTTTACTTCTCAAATGTGCTTAGGCTGCCAGTATTTACAACAGTTAGGACAACAACTTGCTACAGGGTCATTATACAGGTGGGCTTTAAGACGTCAAATTCTTCATTAGCCGTTTTTTAAATTAAGAGCATACTTAACATAAGAGCAGTTAATATCCAGCTGTTGAAAAATACCAACTAATTTATCAATCATAGCTTCCAAAACTAATATCAACCTTCTTTACTGGCTCAGCCAAGATCTAAGAGTCACAGAGCCAGTGGAATGAGAAATCCAAGGTGTACAGCAACACACTTTCTCCATTTCACCTTGCAACACCCCATATCACCAACACAGGCAAGCATGAGCCTATTCTTCCAGCATGGTGACAGGACAAATAACAATCAGCTTTGGCTATCTGTGGGCACACTAAGTGGGATATTTTTACCCTGCCAGCCACATCTGTGCTTGTTGCCAGTGGCCCGAGATAGGGGTATGGGGTACCAATTAATCCAAAATATGCTGAACTATCAAGCCTTGATGGACAACCACGAGACACTCAAAAAACGCAGATTACAGTGAACTGAGATTTCACGTCAACAAAGCTACTGAAAAGGAAAAATGCAGACTTAATTCAAAGAAGACAACAATTCAGAGTGAAATACAGACTGGGTGAGGCACGAGTGGCACAAAATCATAAACCATTGTTTATCCTTGGGGGAAAAATTAAATTTAATCCTAACATCATCCATTCAACTGTTGGGAGTCAGTGGCTATTGTAAAAAAAATAATTTAATGAAAAGTTCTGAATATTAAAGACACTGAGCATCCAGCAGGTGTAATCACATTTATTTATTGAGCAGATGCTTTTGTCCCAAAGGATGTACAAGTGAGGCAAATAATACATTACAAGCATGCAGCTGTCAAGGAGCCAACTTAGGTATAATTTGTTAACATTGCAAGATGTCATATCTAAGCACAAAACATAGTTATTCTAGGTCAGACAGAGACACTGCAATTATTTGTTAGACAGAAGAAAACAGAGTGTTCGATTTCTGCCTGATTACAGGAAAAATTGTATCCAGTCTAGCCTTCTGCTTTCATATGATGCAAAATGGTCTGGGTCATAAAAGGCAGAGCTTTCACCTCTAAATGAGCAGCCACAGAACAACAATTTGAATGAAAGAGAGGCACAGCTTAAAGCACAGAATATTTCACATACACACATCTTTGACAGTATAATTTTGAAATAGAAAGAGCTTTTTGCCTATTAATAGCCTTCTAATTTATAACAGGATGATTCTAGTGACCTAAAATTTATAACATCTTTTTCAGGTTCTTTGCTTCATGTTCCTTTCAATTTTCTGTAATCTTTAGGCACTGACAAGCCATTAAGACAATTTCAGACACAGGCTGACAAGGCGTTTTACCATGCTGTAAGAGGTGACACATAAGATGCCTAATTCCTAGCAAACAAGGTAATCAAATGAGTAAAACACAAGACCCAAGACCTGCCATTTCCAGAAACTGCCACAGCAGATGAACCTCTGACCGTAGCATCTACCATGAAATGGCAGCCATGCCATTTCTAAACGGGGAGACTATTTAACTTCAAGGTGGCGATGAAACCAGCCTACAGCAGTGAGTACTGAGGTCCTGTCTAACCCAGACGCTGACAGCGATAAAATACTGAACATGAGTATAAGGGGGTCAAAGTGCCACCAATCAGATGATTAAAGCGAGGCCACGGAGAAGGGCTTAATTACATCTCCTCACTCTCCCTCCATCTCAATAGATTATTCCATTTTTCAGAGGAGAGGCAACTTGTGGATTCACTGGGCCTGCCAGCACAGCAGCTCAGGCAGCCAGCCAGCCAATCAAACACCTACCCTGCTCAAGCGTTTGCGGTACTCTCTCGTACCCTCATCACTACACTGCCCAAAAGGGTCTCATCCCCGAAAACATATTTTGGTTGTTCTGGCTGAACACAAATCTGTTGAAAGAGTGACTCATTACTCCAGTTGTCAAAATTTGGTTTCTTCATTCCGGTTCTCCTGCATCACATAGGTAGACCTGTAAACATTTTAGTAACACTGAAAGACACGAATTAGATTCAGAGGCTTGACTTATGTGATTCAAATGTACAAATGAAAACAGCTGTGCAATTTGGGGGATTTTCTGGGCCTTTAGAATGTCTTAACTAAACCAGCTGGAAAGAACAACATTAAAATGATCCAAACAGAGTGCATGAGAGCAAATACAAATATATTATCCCCCCCCTTCTCACATGGCTAGGGCTCCATGACCCTGAAAAGAAAGAATACAGAAGGAGGGCTGCGACATTTAGGAAGCTTGAATACAGAAGCATTCCGAGACTAGCAGTTCTGCTCCCTAAACTTATCAAGTAAAATTTACTAATGTATTATGTATTATTAATAATCAGAAAATCATATTCCATCTCACTGATACGCAGAGATGACACTATTCAAAACGTCTTCTCTCCATAAGTTGTGTTTCTCAGTTAGGCATGAGCAATTATCCCAGATGGCAGCGCATAATTACAGAGGGACAAAGCTCATAATGAGGGATGAAAATCTGTCCCCTGGCTGCATTACTTCCAGGAGTGACATAAAGTAGATATGGGCCAGGGGCTCTAGCTGGACACTTTCTGCTATTATAGCAGCATTCCATTAGGCCCCGTTGTTTTGTAAGTGTCAGCCTTACGACATGCAGTAATGCTGAGCGGCTAAAGGTCAGCGGCACCGTTCCAAGGAGCATATGATCTGCTGGAAGTAGCTGGAGTCAAACCGAAGTCACTGCTGCCCAAAAAGCTTGTTTAGATCCTACCCAACTTTTATATTCTTTCATATATTTGATTGTCCCTCCTAAGAGGCAGTTTTGAAAATGTACCATTTTCATCATTTTTTTATCATCATTTTAATAGCTCAAATTAGGGCAAAGCTTCACTGACTACTACTGCCTGCTTTCCTCACTGTTAGCATAAAGCAGCAAACTGCTGCAGAGGAATGAAAAGCCAGAAGGGTTACAGCTGCGTGTGTGTGTCTATGTGTGTGTTTCCTAAATATTTGAAAATGTGACAAACTTTCAGAATAATCTCAATCTTTCAAGCTATTATGTAACACTTGTGGAGGAGAGCATTTATTGCGAGCTACCAACAGGCTTCCAAAACATGGGCCATCCAATCAGAGACAGAGACACAGTTTGTCACAGTATGCCATGGATTAAACAGAATGATTTGCTACACAGATCCCAGGGCCTTTCACAAGACAGTGGATAAAAACAAATAATGCCACGCTACATCACATATCCTTCTGTTGCGTTCTACTTATCATCAGTCGAAAGTAGCCCATAAAAGAATACCAGTCTATTTCTCCCCCCCACCAAACTGTGTGCTGAACTTACACATCCTAAAGGGAAATGTAAATCTTATTAGTGGGAAATCAATATATATTGAGTAATCTGGGAGAGTGCTTGATGAAAATTGCCATGTCATGTGGGAACCTTAAAGAAAAATTTGCCAGCTGCATGGCAGACAGGACAATAACTCCTAGTCATATTGCTATGGCAACCCTTCACTCTCAGAGCACAGGAAATGAAAAGACGACAATCGCAGAGATTGGGTCTAGGATCTTTGTGTAAATTAATTATATATTGAAGCGTACACACACACACAATGTCACTGCATCGTGACAATGGAGTACAGAGGACAAACTGGACTGTAACGGCTTGTCATACTGAAAAAAATAATTCATATTTGGATTGTACCTATAGAAAAAATTAAGACATTCAGAAATTCTGCAAGTGGCATCTGCCAACAATAATCAATGCATTTTGGTCAGCTTCCCAACACCGTTAAACAAATGATGCTTTGAAAGGATTCCTGCTTAATCTGCTTCATGACACCAGCACTGTTGACCTATAAGGATAGCGACATACAAATTTCTATACTGGCAAAATCCCTTTTCAGCTTTCATTCCAAAGTATAATTAAAAGAAGGCAAGTAAAATTATATAGTGATAGATTCATTTTAGTCTAGGGAATTATGTATCGCTGAATAATTAGAAGAGGGAAGGTCAAGCTTACTCTTTCATTGTAAAATACAGTGTTGGCAAGTTCTGTGATAAGGCATCCACAGTTATCCTAAGGCAGGAGGTTTTTCTTAACTGTGACTATGCCATGATGGTGCATTTGCTTTAATGGTTGGTAGGTTTCAGAAACCTTCTCCCTTGAGGTAGACATTTCCTTGTCAGCCAGGTGCTCAAAGGGGCAACTGCAAGCCATTTAGTCCCATCTCAGAACCACATACAGAAGGCCAAGTGAGATCTTGATGGCCTGACTGCAGAATGCAGGACCACAGGCACAGCAGCTCGCCGTAGATGGACATAACCGTTAAGCATATTAATAACGACATTAAGTATTCGAGAGTGTCAGCTACTCATCTGTGAGGCGCTTTCATTATCACCTCCTGTTGCGAGAGGAAAATGTGACAAAAAGCTTTTAAACGAAATTCTGATAGTTCACTTGCGCTCATAAACCTTGCAGATAACTGAAGAATTTAAACAGGAATTTGCAAATGACATAACATTGCAAGGTTGTATGATTAATGCACATGGTAGAAATCTGAAAATTTTACTAGCCTACATTTTTAAAACACAAAGTAAAGCATTTACATGCATACAACAGAAGACTGCAATCTCAAAATACTAAACATCTCAAACTATAGCAAGGCAATGCTGCTATGAGGTTCAGAGTAGTGGCAGGAAAGCTGTGGTTGTCAGGTCACTGGCAGAGTGGAGAACAGGAGGGACATGGAAACATAGAGCAAACACAGGGTCCTTCAGTCTTCTCCGCTTTGCCCTTCCCCTCCCCAAATGGCCTCTCCGCCGTGTTTTTCTCTCCCTTTAGTCATCTCCAGCAGCTAGCTGGACTGACAGTTCTAAAAAGATGTCCAAAGCTTATGCTGCATTCAGCAGGATAGAAGGGAGAATTTCCGGAAGAAAAGTGGGACCTCTCCCACACCAAAAAGGTCATCAACATATAGGTCAAAACACCCTGAATCAGAACCAGAGACCAGACAGCAGAGCTTCAGGAAGAGAAGCTTACAGGTTGAATGGAACTGTTGTTGCAAAACCAAAAGGGCTTCTCTGTCAAATTAGGTTTTAAAGTAAAAAAATCACAGACAGATCCTGCTATTGCAATATTTCTATAGCAGACACTGCAGAAACCTAGCTTTCAGTTTCATGTCCAGTAGAATCACCAATGCAGGCAGGAAATCCACAAAGTAGTCCTGGAAGAACCTCAATCTTCTTTTGATTTCACGGTCACTTTGCTTTTAAATGCAGCTGACCGTGACAGACAGATGTTATATTTGGTTCTTAAACTGAAACCAGCCATGTCAGAACTGTAACCAAAGGAAAAACAATGCTGGCATGATATTTCTTATATCATGTAGCATCAAGGGTAGAAGCAGGTCATTGTGTATTTGGCAGATGCGATGACAAATATCATACATTGAGAAAATGGAGAGAGAAGATATTTTTAGGAGAGGTAACAAAGAACTTGAGTTCCTATGCTGGCACAATATAAATTAGGGACTGGGAATCAGAGGGGGAAAAGAAGAGATCATGAAATCTCGATCAGATCACAAAAGTAAGTACTTCAACAAAGCAAGTAAATTGTATTAAACTGACAAAAAACCTGATGATGTTTTCTAAATAATTTAAAACAAACAAAATATCAGTCCCAACTGATATGCCTGATTTCTGAAACATTTGTGTTTACAGGTTTGGTTTAAACCATCAAACTGCAGCTGTTAATCCCAGAAAAATAGCAAATCCTCCATTCGGTACAGATAAGTTAACATGCTTGGTACATCTGAAACCTGGGCCAACTCTAGCTGTAGGCAGAATATGCAGTTGCCTAAGGCCAGAAAATTACCTGCATTGTGGAAGAAGTGAAACGGTTATTTTTCTTAGTAGTGGAGCCTCCTAAGTTAAGCTTTTCCTAGGATCCCTGAAAAGCTGGAGCCAGCCCTGTTTGAAACCATAAACTGAGCTTATCTAATGGATCTAAGTTGCATAGACTATTCCCATTTAACTCAGAGGGGTTTATTATTACTAAAGATTTGCAATAACTGTGATATGTTGCTGCTGCTTCTCTCAAAATGTACACAAGCCATCTAACATGGATTATTAATTGTTGCTTATCTCTAAATCTCGCTAAACAAAGCATGGCAAGTGATTATATAGCTACAGGATGTCTTCCCTACATCTAGGATAAAAACTAATTACTTTTGCCTTTAATGAAATGAAAGACTTCCTTGTAGGCAAGCAAACTACAAAAAAGTATCATAAAGCCAGAGATAAGCACTATAAATGCCAGTAGAAACCACTGTAACACAAAACATTTAACCAGGACGATTTGTATCAGGCTGTTTGAGTCTTTTTTTGATAACTAAGGAATATCTATTCTTCTTTCTTTACCCCAAACTTAATTAAATCAGAAGGTCCCAACTATTCCCTTTAAACCCCTAAGCACAGCTCTGACACTGTACAGTGAACTGGGAATAATCTCCCCCCCCCCCTTTCCAAATAGAGGCAAGTCACCATTATAGTTTGCTGCATCACGTCATGAAAGCATTAACGTTACGTTATGCAAGTCAACAGTAATAGTAGATGTGTCTCTAGGGGAGGGTGTGGTGCAGATATTGATGCTGCACACTTCTGCAGACCAGAAACCTGCAAGAGCTGCTAAAGGGTACATTGTTCTATACTACCGTTTTAGTGCTTGTTTCTATATATCGATTTTTAAATCTGTTTATGTGACTGTTTGCAAACTTGCGTCAAAACAAATCAAATATTTTTGTTACTGACTAGTAGCAGCATGTAAATAAAATAGAAACACAGAGCAACATGTCATGTTAGCGATACCCAGAGGCAATGTTTTCCGCCACTTCCTTGATAATATGGGCACTTTGGCTTCAACCTATCTAAGCCATTTCAATAAGTAGACAGCAGCTCTCCCTCACTACTGCCCTTGGCTTTGAATCGCAAACAACCTTAATTTAAATTCCAAGCTTGCTCTCTTTCTCCCTCCCCCCTCCCTGACACACACACACACACAAGATGAACTATGACGCCTGTCTACTCTTCATAAACATTAAAGGAAGTGATCATCTTCCCAAACCTATTTCAACTTGTTTGTGTTTTGGCAGTAATTATGATCTTATGAACACTCACCTAGATAGACCACTTTGCCAACAATAACGGGAAAACTTGTTCCATTTCCATTCAGACATTTCATCCATAAAATGACCCAAATAACTTGCTAAATAATGACTTCAGCCATTAACTCACTGGAAACCTTTCAGACGAGCTATGCAGTGGAGAGAGAGACTGGCACCAGAAGCAGATGATCTCTCCAGTCATTGGTAGGGAGGCTGTAGCACTCAGGTTAGCAGGAGAGGACAACCCATGACTTTGTCTCACCCACACGCATCTCGACCAGAGCTGGTGAGCCCTCATACGACTCTTAAGCTCCTTTTCATTAATTCTGTTGATGGCCAGCACCACCAGACTCCTGACTTAATCACCTGACAGGATACTACGGCCACTAGGATAGTACTGACACTTGTCTGGTGCAAGACTTATAGGACAAACAACAAGCATAACCACCACAATGCACCAAGCTGTGATCTCTTTGAACTGTAACTCACACACGCTGCTATTATACTTAACTCTTGAAATACAAAAATATCTTTTAAAGGACATAACAATACATATGATGCATATAAAAAAAATAACAGGACAGTTGCTACAAATGAATTATCCTTCATAATTGTTCATAGACGTTCAAACTGATCCTAGTGGGGAGTAAATATCTAGCCAACCACCTGCCACTGAATCACATATCACAATCAGGACTGTATGACGAAAAATCCTGTATTCAAACCACACCTGTATTTAAACAGATGCCCATATAAATTCTTACGAACAGTCTTTTCCTGTGTAAATGGGTGAACACTGTTTGTCCTGAGGTCTGAATGCAACAGAGCTGAGATAAACATATAAAACAAAACATAAACACAACATAGAGTGAAAGCATGTGTACAGACGCACATAACATCATCAGAAAACTGTGACATGGGGTAAAGTGTACCAAACCCAAACAATTAAATGGCACCTCTGTCTTTCAGCCTAGCTAAACTGATGGCATAAACAGACCATCATATCAACCAAAAGCAAGGAGACACGCAGTCCATCTGGTGTTGGGGAGACAATGACAGACTCACACATCCATCCCAAATCATGGGTGATTATCCTTGGCTATCCCCTTATCCTGGAAACAAATTAATTCCTGCCTGTGAAACTGAAGGCAACCTTAAGAAATAAGGTAGGGTAAATATGAGGAGGAGAAAATAAACAGAGAAAAGCGAGATTGGGGCTTCCCAAGCATTGCAGAAGTGTGTTCTACGACTGCTCACACAAACATGCCCCCAACTCTCTACTCAGTGGAGCTGCATAATTCAGCAGGAACCAAAATCCTTAGTATTACTACTACTATGATTTAATTGATGCTTCACTAGCGATTAATAATTCCACTACTTCGCACAGCAGTATATTTACTGAGGCAACTCAGGTCAAGTGACCTGCTGGAATTTTAACTTAAAACCTTTCAAGATCAAGCACAGCTGGGAAATTAAAATAAGACTGCACTAAGAACTGAAGTCTAGTGCAGCAGGAGTACAGCAGTCAGACATCTGGACCTGGAGGGAAGTTGCTTTACTTTTCAATAAAGGGAGTTAAAATCTGTATTATACATGCAAAGTCGTATGCATTAAAAAGGTAACAAAACTGTGAAAGTGAAATGCAAAAAGTGAAATGAGATACAACACATACGGTGTATCAAACAAATACAACTGAACTTTACAGAAAGCAATTATAAATGATTATGTCTATGTGGCTATTACAATCACATCAATAAAACAGACAAAAATATTATAGTATGATTTTTAATGATGCCAAGGCTCAAAGTATGTTCAGTAGAAGTGTATTATATCAATATGCATCTACTGTAACCATGTTCGTACATCACACAAAAATAGCAAGGCAGGAGACAAAACTACAAAAAAAGGAGACAATGTAGTCATCGAGGTCACAAGGTTTATAAATTAATTGTTCTGGAGGAGAGAGAGTCATTTTGGGTAGCCAAATGAGTTCTCTCTGGTTTTCCTATCTGATTTATCCCTTTTAATGTAATGTATTATGAATGGCTGCTTATTTTAGAAGACACTAGAAGACAGCCTAGAGGTGAAGGGCTTGATGTACATGTTCAGATCTGCTGACAGCAATCCCCACAATCCCCAAAAGGAGCAGGTTGGGCACTCTTCAGACATTTGCTTAAATAGTAATAAGGTTTCTAAAAATAAACAATCCACCAAGACGACAGCTTATAGACATAAGCAACTTGCTCTAACCATATCATCATCAGTGACTTTTACTAAATAACAACACAGGGCATCTTAAGCTTGCCGTCTGTGACAGTTCTGTTGTGACAGCTGTTGGTTAATTTTAGGTACAAAGTCACCCCAATGTCCTTCATTTCATTTTTCCCCCTTTTGCAAGACTACCTTAGTCCAAAGGGGGCTAAGGGCACTTCCAGCTACCTACTGGTCTTCCTGTGCCAATTTGCAAGGCAGCAGCACCATGAGATACAATGCCTTGCAACAAAGAAAATTCATGACAAGCAATCCTATCCCCGAATGTTCTGATACATTTCTTGATTTGATGATTAGCGTTTTTGCACTGGCTTTCCCCTTATATGTTAGACATTTTTTAAATACCACTTGCCAAAATTGGAAGTGTCTCAGATGGAAACGCAAACCATCCCCACCCTGCACCCATGAGCTGGACTTAAAACACTGTTCCAGCCAAAGAGGATGTCAGGGACGGCTTCTGTTTTATCAGGCTGACAAGCTTGTCTTATTTCAGTTCTATTACTTTTCTTAGGGAGTTATGATCATATTTGATTATAAACATGATGATTGGAGTTTTGTAACAAATTTGGCACTACGCAGCTCAACGAGAGTCTACTTTCATTCTAAAAAATATGCAGCTACAAAATGTATACATCCTGAAAAAGTTTGAAGCTAAATGGTTACAAATGAGAGGAGACATGAAACAGGCGAGGGCCTCTTAACACCTCTCACTTCTACCTGCTCTCTAGGGTAGGTTGCCTTACTTTGGGTTATTTGTACTCTCACCATCCTTAGCTGGGTGTGGTGTGACATGCTCAAGGGCTGGAAAAAGCAGGTGGGAGAGGTTCCTCACAATACCATTACGGATATATAACAAAATTAATGCTAAATTCCTTATAGTGCTTTGATTTTGATCACACCGTGGCAATTTTGTTCATCCAGGGTTAGTACTTCAATGATATTTTAAA
Source organism: Mormyrus proboscirostris (assembly GCA_026779585.1). Taxonomy (NCBI): domain Eukaryota; kingdom Metazoa; phylum Chordata; class Actinopteri; order Osteoglossiformes; family Mormyridae; genus Mormyrus; species Mormyrus proboscirostris. Next base: position 26,307,913 of record JAODKF010000116.1, on the reverse strand, counting down.
TTGGGCTGCAACTAATGATTATCTTGGTAGTCAACTAATCGTTAAATTTTTTTGTTGATTAGTCATGATTATTTCATGCCTGACTATTTTGATGCCTGGGACCTGTGGTTGCACATCTGGTTCTGGGCTCCAGTGCATGTCCTACCTCTGTGAATGTTCCCCTGATGTGTCCAAATTAAGACGATTCAAATTTATAATAATGAAATTAAAATAACAACCAGTGAAACATATGAATGTTTGAAAATAATAAGACGGTCACACTAATATAAAAACATCACAATAAAAAAAGAAATACATTAAACAATACAAACTAAAGTGTACTTTGGTGACACTGGTGTGTCTTAAAGTCCAAAAGTTTAAATAAAGCTTCAATTCAAATAAAATAACCCAATATATAAAAGATTCAGTTCATATATCGGTCTTTGACAGCTGACGTCACACTCGCTATAGCCGCAGTGTATTGTGGATCAAATTGCCAGCATTTGAGTGAGGCATTATCTTTGGTAAGATGGGACACTTGTGCTGTGTGAAAGGCTGTCATACTAAATCACATGGTAGAAATGGCAGAAAGGTGGACCACAACATGAGATTTTTTCAGTTTCCGACATGGAAAAGAGGATATGGACAGCAGGTGGAGGAGGTAAAAAGAGGCATCAGGTGGCCTGGGTCGCAGTGGTGAGACAGAAGGAGATCACTTTCAACACGATATCTCCCTTCATGCATGTTTGTTCTTTGCATTTTCATAAAGGCAACCAAGATGTTTTTTTGTTTGAGTAATATTACTGAATATGCATTTTTGTCTTTTAAGGTTGATATTTTCACATATCACTACACTAACAAGCTAGCCTCACTACGGAGGGTAACAGAAATGGATTAATCTGTTCTTGTTAAACTAGCGTTACAGAGTGAATGCTTTTTAAAGACAAAGGTAAACAGCAAAAATATAATGACACTTATCAGTGCATGTATGTGTATATTCGCAGGTATGGATTACAAGCCACAATGCTGGATAAGGCTGCCACTGTGTGCTGTGACCTGACAAACCAATGCCAAACTATAATTTAGAAAAAAGTTTAGAAACATTTGCAAGTATGGTTTCTAATGTTTTACATGGTGTCTCGAAGGATTTGTATAAATTCATTGTATACCGAGCCTGTATTCTGCTTGCCACTTATTTTAAATATGACCAATAAAGTTATGTCCAATGACATTTTTGTGGTGTAGCCACAAAACACCTAAATTACTAATGTGTTTTGATAATGAAAATTACATAAACCATAACATTTTTGGGGAGACAAAAAAACACTGATTATGAAATATTAAGTTTAACCAAATTTTCATCTGCAGTACACTCAAAATGGCGAATGGGGGTGTGTCAGACAGTGCAGTGCAGGTTCTGTTTCTGACTTGTCGACAATACAAGACAATCATTACAAAAAAATTAGCAAACACCAGGAACGCATTCCCGTCAAAACCACAAAGTGCTGTTTTGCCAAGATGAAATAATATCCAAACTGCATCAGTACCTGAGTTATGCCTGCATGTGAGAAGTTCTTAAAAGGACCAATTAAAAAAGCAAAGCGGAGGCGAATGGAAGGCACAGATGAACTCTCCAGTATTCAGTTCAGTAAGCCCACAAAATGGAGGACTTTAACCTCAGAAAGTTTCCCTTAGATCAAAGTTCAGTAATAGAATAAAAGACTAACATGGTTACAGACTTCCTAGCTATTTAAACTTATGATTGTTATATTGATACCTAATTCATGAGAGGACGATATAAATCCTTTAATCAAAATTACCTGCACTCTTTCATCACCTAAATTATGCATCTGATCAGAGAAAATTCCACTCTTAGCAGATCATTATCATGGTAAATTTGTGAATGAGAACATTTCATGTTTGGTTTCCAAGTCTCATTCGATGGAATATGTAAGGAATGGGAACAGGCACCAAATTTCAAGCAAAACATTTCAAGTCTTGAATTTGAATTATAGTCAGGGGAAAATAAGTGTGATTTGTCATTTTTTTTCCACTTTATTCTAATCAAGACATTTTTAAACTTAGGCCCTGTTCACACCTGGTATTAACATGTATCCTGGGTGATCCGATCGCAAGTGGGCAATGCAAAATATGTTCACACCTGGCATTAACATGCATCTCAGCTAACCACTTGTAATCGGACCTCTTTCAATTCAATTCAATTCAATTCAATTCAATTCATTTTTATATAGCGCCCTTCACAACAGAGTTGTCCCAGGGCGCTTTACATGGGTGTGTTCGAACACATTGATATACATATAAAATGAAATACATAGGACAAAAGAAAGACAGAATAGAAAAGAAAAAAAGAAAGAACGAAAGAAAAAAGAAAGAAAAAAAACCAATTGACAACGCAACTTACTTAAATAAGCACGTAATTCACTTTTGTATGCAGAATCTGTTGAACATTAAAAGGAGAATAAATCAAGCGCTATATCAAAAGCATTTTAAAGTAATCAAACCATCAAAAATGTTTGTTTGGTATGCCATAATACTCAGGATTATATAAATATCTATAAATAAATGAATAAAAAAAAATTTCAATAATTAATGCATCCTCTTTTTAAATAATTCTAAAAAGGTATATTTCATGATGTTTGTCTTCTACATATAATGCTGAAATTGCATTTTGTAACAATGTTGTGATTTGTATTAGACAGTCACTATTATAAAATATTTCACATAATACAAATGTAATTACTTACATTCAAACAGAACAATAAGTTCTACTTTCTACATCATAAACATGCATTGTTATACCGTGTCAACAAAGTACAAATGTACGCGTTATAAAGGTCTTTCAGTACTAAAATATTCCTAGGGTAGGCTAATATTTTTCTGTTCAAGGGTAAGGAGTTCAGTCTGCATGCATTATGTTGGTTGTCATATGATAATATTTTGACTTTTAATCATAACCAATGAAGCTCAAAATTTGTGAAAATTTCAACAAAGATTTCATTGTTGTCAATCGAGTTCAAACCCCTGGACAGTCCGGTATAAAACTATATATAAACAATTCTACTAGTATAATACATTTCTATTGACATACTGATATATCCATTTTCTAGGCTATTGAATACATATTGTTACATACATGCTTTAATTTTACATTAATGTAATTACCACCAACACGGGTAACCAATACTAATAAGGCTTTAACATAAATAAGGATGCTTCATCAAAGCGCATTAAATGTGATCTGTGCCATTCTCAAAACATCTTTAACAAATGACTTCTTACACAATTTATTTTTCCCGAATTTGTACGGAATATTAATAATGCACACTTCTGACAAGGTTTCCATGTAAATGGGTCACAACAGTGCAATATTAAACCAATTTCCCAGAAGCTTCAAACTTATGTTTTGGTGTTATAGGGAAAAATATGCCTTATTGTTTCCGATGCAGTTTAGTACACAGCGGCCCACTCTGCACTGACAGACTTGACTAGGCTTGTCACGATAAACGATAAATCAATTAATTGGACGATAATTAAAATGAGGTTGATCATTTTTCCGGGTGTGATAATTTTCATTTGCATGCCTGTTTGTTTTCCTCGTGTCTCTCTACCAAATATTGGGTTTTTTTAGCAAACCGGCTGATTTGGCTCGGCTCACCAAGAAGAGTCTGGTTTTGGTTCCTAAATGGTTCTTTTTTAAAAACCCGCCCCTCTCTTCACTTAACCTGATGCTGATTAGCGTGACCTGATTTGAGCTAATTAAAATTAAGACACCGCCTTGTGGGGCAGCTTTTTCGGAAGACAACGTGTTCCGGCTATTGTCGTCCTTAATGTTGAGGCAGCTCAAAAACTTGGACAATTCTATAAACATTAATAAAACGGCTCTTGAACAGGAGCCGGCTCCCATTGTTAACTAAAAAGAGTTGGTTCAAAGAAACGTCTCGTTCACGAATGACACATCTCTAGTAACAAGGAGTGAAGTCTCGTGTCAGTGGGCTCTTTGCACGTCAGGTTCTGCGTTCATGGAAATGCGGCTCGCTCATTTCTGGTCTTTGAAAAATGGCATTGGTGTACATATGCAGTTTACAGAACTTGCCCAAACTTATGATCAACGACATACATCACTTTTGTAAATCCTTCTCCAAAGTACTGAGTAAATTAGAGAAGGGATTTAAGAAGTTTGCCTTGTCTTACATCCACGGATACAAAGGGGAGTCTTATTCATTCAACTTAATTTGTGGCTGGCGTTAGCTATAGCTTACACTAATAGACATTACTCCCGGACAGTGATACTGTATGCATGTGGCTATGAAGTAACTATGAACATCCCCAGTCATTCTAGTGGAGAATGTTTAACTTAGTAAAATTTTGTTATATATGTGCTTAAGTACACATTGCGTTAATCTGTGTTTGCTATTCTTAGTGTCAAACAGAAACACGGGAACAGGAGAGGTTGCAGCTTCAGCTCCATGAAGGAGGACGACAAACATCATAGTGTAAAAGTCACGAAGATGCTGCAGCGAACGCTTTCAGACAGTGTCGTGAAAATATGCTGTATAAATACATTTTAATATTTAGGTACAGCATTATACTGTATTATATAGTGTATTTTAGTTATACACAGTTCATTCATTTAATTTGTACAGTATTGTAATTTGAAAAGCGTTTGAAACGTTTGCACTATATTTTGCAATAAAAATTAATGACGCTGTCTGTTTTGTTACCTATTATTCATGTAAGAAATATACACGTGTCACTTAGACTGAGACATGAAGAAGAAAAAAATCGGCTATGATGATCATCCAATTATAATTATGAATTTCGCCCAGGCAGGTGTGTTCACTATAAGCAGTAAAGTAAAATGTGGTGAGGTGTGCGTGGAAACTTAAAACTTGATGGTATTTTGAGGAGTTGGTGCACTTAGGAAATTATTATTATTGTTTTTTAAGCTCCTGAAACACAAGTTAATCCTTTCTTGCACTCATAGTTACTCAAACCGGAAGCAAGTCAGCCGTATTTCGCACTGGCGGATATGACGTCACTGGTTTATGTGCACAATATTATTATACAACAATATTATCGTTTATCGCTATTTCTGGGACAATTTATCATCCAGCAAAATTTGTTATTATGTCAGGCCTAGTCCTGACACAAATTATGTGTTAAATACCACTCTCAAGTTTAATGAGAACGTACCTATGTCCACACGAGGAGATCACCCGAGTAGGCAGTCCTTCAATGTGGCCTCGTACATATTTGCATTCACACTGCTATAAGAATGCATCCCAGACCACTTCCAAATGTGGTTTGAGTGATCCAATCGCAATGTTTCCCCAGTCCGATTTACGTGCGTTCACACCTGTAATTTGCGCTGTCCACTTGTGATAGGATCACCTAGGATGCATGTTAATACCAGGTGTGAACAGGGCCATAGACAGTATATTCAGTTAACATTTCAAGTATTCAAATACAGAGATATGCAATAACATAAAGGCAAAGAGTGAGAGAGGGGTGCATGCTACTATGTGCAGTCGTGCTATGTCCTCTTTCCAAAAACTGAAATCACAGCACCCCACCTACTCTATATTTTACAAAAAGGGAGTGCCCATTCTGTGCACAGCTTGTGGTGGTGCTGTTGTTGTTCTCCTCTATCACCGAACCCCTATAGGCCACAAGCCTGAGTAAACAGGCATGTAACATTTAGCCCAAATGGCTACTCCACCCAACACAGGGGATCAAACTTCATGTGGTGGGAAGCATAACAGAAAAATACCTTCTGTTCAGAAACCTACTTAAATAAAGATCTGAAGGCTGACGTCTCACAGCAGGAAGCATCTCCAAGGAAAATACAGGCTACACACCGACCCTCCCCTAAAAAAACTGAATAAAACCTCAATAAAAACAAGAACTTCTGGCAGATTCCTAGTGAAGGCAATGCGAATAGGAAATAGCCAAGCTGCCTAAAACAGCCTTTAAAAATAGAGAAGTTGGTGTGAAAGAGCACTTAAGTGTTAAATAGCTCTACACATCAATTCATTTTAAACCATTCATCCCTTTAATGTCCAAAAAGGGTATATTACAATGTGCCAAATAGGATATGATTACCAACAGTAATAGCAACATTCTCCAGCACAAATATTGTTTTCAATTTACCAAGTCACACGACAAGTCCATAATGATCTCTGACACCCATAAGCGATGTAAACATAGCAGGATGGAGGGTTGTTGTTCTAAGCAACAACTTTTCAACTTTTCGGCTATTACGTACCAAAAGCTGAATCAAGTACTTCAAACTAATTTCCTGGACACCCTTTTGCCGAGTGTGATTCTTGACAAGTTAAGGCCTTTGTGACATTCACATTGGGTGCTTTTAAGTGCAAGATTAAATTTTCATGGCTTCTACCCAGCATCAAGTTACATAGCACCACAGGATGGGTGTTCAGCTTCCCTAACTCTGGCAGCCAGAGGTTAACATTCATCTCTGCAGATCAGCAAAAGAGGAAGTCAGGCGGGCGATGCAGGAAAAGACGTTACTTCCGCAGCTGTTTCATAAGACTGTTTAAAATGGGTGCAAATGGGGGGGTGTTAAAGGGGAATGTAAGCAGACATTCAAGGCACTTAAAATAACACAGAAATGACTGCACTTACCACTGGGCAAGACTCATCTAACAGATCATTTAGT
>JAODKF010000116.1:26286234-26296234 GCA_026779585.1 Mormyrus proboscirostris | reverse complement strand
AAATTTTGCTAGGTCAAGCCCAAGTAGGATAATTAACAGGATCTCTAAGTATTGAGAAGGAAAATATTCCTTTAACATGATGTGTTCTAAGCGAGAAAAGCTACTTGAACGCTGAAACAGCTATACAAGTGAATGACACTGATGTTGTTCATTTGAACCGTTACTTTTCAGTGAATCAATGGAACTGTTTTTCAAATTCTAAAAATGATAAATAGTCATATAGAAACACTGCAATTTTTTAAAAAATTACTTACATTTGTTTTTCGTAGACTTACTGTGCCCCTCCGCTTATCGTAATCTGTTGTATGTGTTATGTGCATACCCAGCAGCATGGTGCCTGTGGTTCACTACTCATTTGTTGTATTATATAACCCCACTAGATGATGCACTTTTCAAGAGGTCTATTTATGCCCCAAAGTATCCAAGAGCACCATCTAGTGAGGTCAGAAAATACAGCAAATGGTTCATGAAGCGTTATTTTGTCCATCACTACTCCCGACACTGACAAATTAGTGAGTTCAGCAGGTTTAACTGAAGTAGTTACTAGGCAATTCTCGTGAGACTCATAAAACCCATAGGAGATATTTATGATACGATTCACCAAATTATTAATTAATGCATATAATTACATTATTGGCCACTGGCATCACTATTTGATTCATTTAGTTTGGCATAAGTTATTTTGAAGTTTTGAATCGCATTCCCATTCGCATTTGAGTCGCATTCCCCAGAACATGAGATTTCTCAGGAAACGCAGTCATGTTATAGCAGGATTGCCTATACTTCCACACATGGGAAATAGGGGAGGAATCAAGGTACCACAACTGGCTGAACAAAAATTACATAAATAAAACTCCTGAGAGGTATTCAATAATAATAATTTAAATAATAATTTAAAAGCATAAATTTTGTAAAATGTGTGTGAGCGTATGAATGTTTGTTATTAGACAAGCAGTTGTGATTTCATTGATTATGATGACCAAATTGTTTCACTAATAGTTATGGAGCATGTGACTGTGTAATGATAAATTATGCTAACAACAGGCTCTTAATGCCGTAGAATTTGTGTAAAAAGAGAGCATTATAAATGTTACATCCTTAGGCTATATCAGGACACTCAAATTGATGATATTGAATGTTCATAACAAGAATGCAATATTTTATCAATATATTGTAAACACATACATCATAAAACTAATGGCTCCACATCAGTTTCTGAAAACCTGTTCAAAACATACAAGCTGTCATAACATTTCCAAGAATAGATCATGAACAGTACACAGATCAGTTTGAAACCTAGCCCTACAATCACTCTCAAAAATTGTAGATCTGAATTAGTAGATTGCTGATCTAAATTGAGGAAACACTTTTTATCAAAACCATCACAAAAGAGGTCACCCATCAATAGGTGAATCGTACATCTCAAGCTATGTACGAAACCCAAGACAAATGCAAGTATCTCTGTCTAATTAACAACTCAGTTACATTTCTGCCTCCTGCGGAAGTGTTTAAGGTGGCACATGTATTATAAAAACCGTAGCTGAGGGAGATGAGCAGAGGTTTATTGCACACACTTAAAAGTAAAGCAATTCACTCCACATCCTGTTGTTGATGAGGTAGAGGATTGCTAAGGTGTTGGGAAAAACCTTGTATCATAAAGTAACAAAGAATGTTTTTTGGAGAGTGACAAAAAAAAAAAACTTAAAACATTTCTTTAGTGGGTGTGAATGGGGGACACCTCCCTTTGAAACTCTGAGGACAAAGAGACCTCACTTGCAGCAAACAGATGTGGAAAAAACAGTTAAGGCCATTAGGAAATTGTCAAAAACGCAACATCCAAAGCAGTGCACCGCCAGAGGCAGGAGTCTCATACAACATCCAGCAACCTTCCAATAACTACCAAAACATTCACGAGTCTGCTGGGTGAAGCGAGTTACCAATAACTCGGTAGTCCCAAATTAGAAAGGAAAAAATGGAAGCAGTGACAGATCAATAACAGGTATCCTTACACTTACTTGATACCGATATTGAGAAAGGTCCATTCTGCTGAGCTAAATTTAGTATAAGGAGAAGGCTAACACCAGTTTCTTCTACGTAAAATACAACATTAACTATCACACCATGAACTTACATAAGCTAGGACCCAAAAATGCTATAAAATTTGTGCCACTAACAAAGATGAATATGGGATATTGTGAGACCACAAAGTGGTAGCAGTGTGGTTTGTTTTTTTATTTTAAATGAGGGAAGAAACAATGATTAAGATAGCTTTCTGCTATCTTAAAAGAACATTTAAAACTAATTAATTCTGATTATTGTGAAATTAATAGCCCATTATTTCACAACTGCTTTATACTCACTATGCTTACATTTTAGTCTGACACTTTAGTTTGTCTCCCCATCTACTTGCCCTAGTTCTCACCTTCAACCCTCAACTTTCCCCAAGCCACAAAAAAAGATTTGCAGAACTACCTTACTGTGACTTTGACCAGATGGCACCAATACCTCAACACAGACCTGAAGTGATGCTTTGCTGTCACCTTGAAACACATCTGAAAAGAGACTCGTTGAGGCTGTGGCCAGTGTCACTGATCCATTTGATCTGTACAATGCCTCTGATCCATTTCCATCTGCAATGTACGGACATCAATGTGCTTCCACTTGTGAAGCTCTGGAGAGAAAGATATTTTATTGCCACCTTTCAACCACTATAAAACTTGGCCATATCTGATCTTTTCTGCATCGCCAACTCTGAAATGGACATAGATTGGGGACTGCCTTATACAGTTACTGTATAAGGTTATATACATCTCTGTCTGACTCAGGACAAGTTTCAGCTGGGCAGAATCAGTTGGGATTCATGTCCTATTGCTGATGTCATAGGAGTAAGTAGGGGTGTAAATCATTGCCCAAAAAAGCGATTTGACTGGATTATGATTGAGAGGAGGATTCATTGCATTAGAAAATCCGTTCATTTCTATCAGGATTACATTTAATTACCAAACTATTTGGTTATTTTGATAATGTAAATCACATTAAAATCTTTTGGAACTACAATAAAAAAATATCACAAATATTACCCTGGGAACTTAATCACACACTATTGATGGAATACAATGCTATTATTTACAGAGAGAACACGCCAATGTAGTGTGCCAAAAGGTCAACTACTGACCCATACACAAAAAAAGAGAAAGCTTTGCGTGATTGGGGGTGGGGTGGGGGGTTGACAGTAGTGAAACTTGCCAAGCTTGCGAGCGCATATTAGCAGAATAACATTACCTCATTTTTATAGTGCAGAAAATGAATTGTGAATATGCGGACCAGATTTAATAATAAATTATAAAAATGTCGTGGACGGTACTTTGAAACCTCTTCTAAGTGGTGAACGAGCCGTCAAAATCTCTCATCCTTCACTACAGAAAATGGCTGATCGTCCAATGCAATCATATCCCTCATTTTAATAATTGTGGCTTCAGCTCTGGTGCTGTTAACTTTGAACATTGATAGTTTAAATATTGGCTGGCAATATCAGTCAAGATTGACACGTTGGACCTATGCCAATATCTTGATTTTTAGCAAGTATCGGCCAAAACCTATATGATAACCAATATACAATAATGTGCAAATGTTGTCAGCAATCTAAGAAAGTGCTCAAATTATTATTATTAATTATGTTGGTGTCTCAGCTTAGCCATTTCAAAACCTCTGCTTAATGGTGCGTTTGTTTTTCTCTCGGAACTCGGAAATTCCAAGTTGAGTGACATTGAGTGACACATCCAACAACCTCCCGTTTGAGCTACCACATCTCGGAACAAACATAGCTGCCTCCATGAACACACTGCTGTTTGTTGTAGCTTTATATTTTAGCAGATTTGGAGTGAGATTGATTTTCCGAGAGACAAACAAGAAACACAAACTAGTCAAACAACATTAAAAGCTTTATAAAATATCTAAGTACATTCATAGCGATATTCTTTTTTTCGAGAGGCAAACAAACTACAAACAAACCCAAAGACACTAAAAAGTCTGGTAAAAATCTCATATTGCATGCTAGGATACTGTTTACGGTCATGATATGGTATTCTCTAAATCGAAGACGTGCAATTACATTTATATCTATTAATACATTTAACAAAATAAACATTTTAAAGATTTATAAAATAGAATTACTGTTGAGTGTGTAAGCCGCCATGTTGAAATTACGTCACAGGGGCAACTCGGACAAAAAAATCTTGTCCGACATCAGCGTCATAAAAGAGGCGTGTTTCCGACGGGAAGTGACATTTTTCGTGACGTTTCATGACGTTTTCATCCGAGTTCCAAGTTGGAAAGAAATACTCGAACAAAAATAAGTCACGCAATAAGGCGCAACCATCCAACATACCCCTGTATTTTTTTGACTCAACCACTATTCCACCATGAATGACTAATTAATTCCTCATTGGTTTTTAAAAAACTAAATCAATTCATTAGGTGAGATGGATGTGAAATGTAACAATGTACATGGAATGCTTGAGGTGTCCCTGAGAAGAGGTTTAGGAACTGAAGCAATGTTCTTCTAGCCATCCAACAAGCTATCAACGCATTTTTTTAGAGAACAAAAGAAATTGATAGTTTTTTGTTATATTACTCTTAATTTAAAGTTACCATTACTTTTTCTTTGCTAGTTGCCACCTCAGAGCCTTGACCATTGGTACCATATCAAACAAAAACAATGACTTTTTTTACACTAAAAAGTGGCGTTACCGAAAGGCATTATAGAGCAAAGATTAAGTGAACCATTACAAGGTGTCCTGTGTGACAAAAAGGGGCAACTTCATTTACGAATATTAATAAACCTCCCCATCATCCCGCATTTTGGAAATTCACGTACCATCAGTTTTACTACACATGTCTACCTGCAGCACATGAATGTGAGAGCATGCAAGCTGGTAATACAAACAATTATTTTTAAGGAGGATTTTGCGCGGCATATCGATTGAAGTTATACACCAATGCAGCTGAACAGCCAACTTAATAATCAATTCATCACAATGCATCTTTATACCCCTGGTACTAAGACAAGAGGTTAAAATGCAAACTTCTGGAAACAAACAAATTCTATTCTTTCTAAATATGAAAGGTTTGACTAATGTTTGAAGGGACCACATAAGACTAAAATTTACAATCAAGACTTAATATTTTCAGCAGTTTCTCACTCAAGTTTTACAATAAGTAATTTCCTAACAGCATCAAATAAAATTTTCCCCTAATTTTGAAATCATGAACTAAATGACTACTTCTTTTCTACACATTTCAGGTGAAGTATATTTTAATCTGGCTAGTGAATGGTTCCTGATCTTCTATTATGCAAACCCACTGTTGGCTTCCTGTCTGATTTTACCTATTGTTTTCAGCCTGGTCCTGGTCTATGGAAATGTAAAGCTATTCATTATTTGGAGCATAGGAGCTAATTTTTTCCTATTGCCAGAATTCAAGAGAACAGTATTCTGAGTAGTATTATGTGTGCTTCCTGTTCTGTACTTTGTGACACATGATGTATGAAAAAAGACATACTACACTTTTCAGACTGCAGGAAAATGGATTACAGTTATTCAGAACTCTGGGTTTCATGTTTTCACTTGGATCCTAAGTCACCCTGAACATCTTGGTGACTCACTTTTCAATACGGAGAGTAAGGGCCATTGTCAAAATCGGGGGGAATGAACCCCCATCTAAGCCTATATAACAGAATTAGTAAAAATGGATATAATATGCCTTAAGCAAACAATATCATACAGAACATTGTCTATGTATGCAAATCTAATACTTCCCACAGTTGAGTAGAAAAAAAAAGCATGCAGTACATTCGTCAGCCCATACTCTGCATACTATGTGCATACACAGAAAGTAAATAAGTCAGATGTATTATTTACATTCTTGAAAGTGGAATCGGGAATGTAGTCATTCTGGTACAAATAGCAACAGCTGAGTAACTAAAGTCACAAATCCAAGATTGCATGCTGTTTCCAAACCGAGTTTTATGTTAATTATGTATTTTAAGCAAGATACCATCCTACCAACAGAAACTAAATTTCCCCAAAAATGACAGGTTTTGCTTAAATTGCTTTGCTTAAATCATGACGCCACACAGACACAGATCCCGGAACAGCTTAAGGCAGAAACAACTAAATATTCTGCATATTTAAAAAAAAATGTCTGTTCGTCTGGCTGTCAGTTCGCCACACTGACACTTTAACAATTAAAGGCCTGTAAAAAGAACCAACACATTTACAACCGTTATTGATGATCCAGACGGGAAAATAAGTCATGCGAGCACAGAAACTGGGGCCGTGCATCACAATCAAGCCGCTGCTCTGTAAATCAATTAGGATTCTCGTATCCTTCTCATGCCTCTACACTGACTCTTAAGTAAACGATGTAATCTGCTTTTGTCCCGTCGTTCAAAATTGATCTCATGTAAATGGTCAATGTCGTGAATCGTAATCCGATTCCTAAAGATGTTTACACACGACTGGTTAGAAATTACACGGCATAATCATGGCACATACGGAACCAGGCCATATGTTTTGTGTTTGCAAGCCAAACATTTATTTTAACATGTATTAAGAATTACAGCTTGGTGAACACATTTAAAGGCTACTTTAGGGTTCTGCTATAATGTGAGGACTGCATGGTGAAAAAACAGAAAATAATCGCGTATGTTTGACTAAAAGGTTAAAGTCAGTGTTTTTACTGAATATATATTTCTACCCCGAAACGAAAGCGAATGACCGAATAACTGAGTCACACGGAAAATAACGTCGTGTAAAAATATCGCCCAGTGTTTCTGTAATCGTCTTACCACACGCCTTATTAACGGGCAGCAAAGCTTTTACTTTAGCCAGCTAGAGCAGCATAGTTTAACAAACTGTTTCTTTTAACTTCAAAGATATTAAAGAATCGTCACTGCCACATAAGCAGGGTCTTGGATACGCGTTTGCTTCACGGCATCGTAGATCTGCCAGTGCATCAGGAAAGTGAATGAATGACTGAATTAATGGATTTGATACAACAGTTTATAAAACCATAAATGACAGCCGAGGTCTAGAAGAGCGAAACAAAACCATAACAATAATTCATAGCCCAAAGTCAGCTATTCACTGCGCTACTATTAATTTTAATTAATAATTAAATATATATACACATTTAAAAAAGCATACCTAGTAGGAGCAATTTCACTTCCCTGGCCGCTTTTTCTCCATCTTCACGAAGATTTTTGTCAATTATTTTTGATCTCTCGGCGGCCGCTTTATCTTCGGCGCTTACAGTACAGCCCATGGTTCCGAGAAAAGGCACAAAGACCTAAAGTTGTGCTTTCAAAATATTTAGAATTAAAATGCACTTTCGTCTTTGCTGTTTTAGGGTAGGCAGCTGCGTTCCTCAGTACACCAGTCTTCCGTATTCGTGCCGTGTGGCAGAGAAAATCCGTTTATTTGTAAATAATACAAAGACAATTTCCTTGTTGCATCAAGGTGGATAAAAATGTTTGCTGGACGGACTAAAAAACGTAAGTCTTGCAAAATCCTTAAAAGAATATTCAACCTTCTTTAAATTGGCCTGTTTCACACGTTAACTTAATCGACCTTCAGGAGGAGAAAAAATATATATTTCTAATTGATTCCAACTTTAACGATATGGCCAAAACGTGACAGCGAACCGCTGAGTAGCACTTCACCAGTTTACTCTGACCTGGGAATAACGATCACTTCTTTCGAAGTATCACCCAGACCCAGAAAAGTTGCCCGGGCAAAGGCTCCTTGAGAGAATTTCTATGTGCATGCAGATATGCGAACAGGAAGATCAGCGATGGAGCTACAACTGCACGTCTATCCCAGCCGCAGAAACAGCGCTTAGTGGCCGATTGAGACACCAGAGAGCAAAGGCAATCGCTTTACTGTTAACCTGCCTTCTCCACAGATCTATTTCCTCCAGATTTTTCTAAATCAGAACTCTCCTATATGGGGATCGAGCTTCGTCGTCTCCAACTTTTCCTCTCCTCTTACTCTGATTGATTTCGTTATGATTTTTTTTTTTTGCTTTATTTGTCGCCACACCCGTTAAGAAGTTCCTCTTTTTTCCCCGTCAACCAAATCTAAGAATTCGTAAGCAACCCGCACATCTAGCAGCCGCTAGTCAACCACGACGCCCACTTCGCTTGCATTATGGGAAATGGAGTCTTAAATATATTTTTTAAAAATCAAGCAATGCAAGGTCTACTTTTCCGGATTGCTGTTCATTAATTATCGATCTATGGATTTTCTTTCTATAAATCCAGGAGAAATATATTTAATCTAGCGAATGGTAACTATTCTCATTTGATCGACGCATGTAATAAACAATAAACATCCCAAATCCGATTTAAGATTTAAAACATTATGTATTTGCATGTAATGTTTTATTAACATATTTAATAGCAATATGCCGATAATTTTCTCAGAAATTAAAGCCATACTGGAAAGATGCATGTTTGGATGAAAGACAGGGGGATTGGTTACGTATTTAGCAGAAACTGAGGGAATATGAATGTGTACTTTGTAGCCGAAAAGGCAGCAGAAGGTATGAGCGAATATCGCAAAACACCCATGAAGACCTACACAGAATTTCGACTATGATGACTATAGAAATCGCTGGGAACTTTCATTTGGTTGCATTTCATAGCATATAGCTGCCGTTCATTTTATCTGGACACGTCCAGCTATTTCCACGTTCTCGATTGATGGACTATTTAAGATAGGCGTAACAAATAAAACGGGACCATATGGACAAAACAAGTTTGTGTGTAGCCCAGCTAGTTCTTAACAGACAATGGGCAGGGGGTACTGAAGGTGAACAGTAGCAGAAATTGATATGTAATTACCCTGTAGAATATTTCGTTGAATAACTGGAGTACCTCGTATTCGTTGGGCTGTTTGCAGTGTCCATTTAATCCATTAAGTGCCATATAAAATTTGTTGCTGCGTTAGGCTGTAAACTTTGAACTATGGCATTCACAAATGTATCTAATATGGACGGATGTCATTTGGTGGTTGAATGAACGTTTGCCATTTGCTTGTGGAGGGTTTACTCCTGCCTTGTGCCTCATGCAGCCTGGACTACGCTCCAGGAATAGCGCGACACATAAGTAACAAGAAGAAAAATGCATGGATGTCTAAAATGATGATATGATCTTCTGTTTTGAATAAAATTGCGCCATCTTGTGTTATACTTTTTCAGGAACAGCCGAGGATAGCAGAGTTAGAGTAGACCGACCATCCATCCATTTTCCAAACCTTTACTACAGCCTGGATTCTATATGGCAGGAAGAACAGGGAAAAAGGCAGGGGGATACTTTGGATGCCAGTAGTCTGAGTAGATAATATTTTATATTTACTAGTATATTTATAAGATAAGACTAATTGTAAATATGCACATAAATTTGACCTTTACAGTCAAAAACAGCTCCTAGGATGAATTTGGGGGTTCTTGTGTAAAGTGATGTGGAAAAATACTATTGTCAAGGATATGTAATATCTAAGACTGCCTTCCCCAAGTCTAGTGTGAAATATAATTTATTCAAAGAAATAATAGGCAAGACAAAAATGAAACATGATTACATTTGCTTTTATTGTCAAACTAAAACTTTTTACTATTTACACTATACAAGCTGGATATGCATCAATGAATATAAATGGTTTACTTTTATATACATCGTATATAAGTGTTGCCTAATATACCAAGAAATGGCAAAAATCATACACTCATTTTATGATGAAGAAAACAGCCATTGCCAAAGAAAAGTTATTCATGAGTAGCATGGGACATTACCATGTTTTAAAGTCTTGTATTATTATTAACAGGTATCCAGTTTCTAGTGTCCAGTCAATTAGAATAGAATAGAATAGAATAGAATAGAATAGAATAGAATAGAATAGAATAGTTTCCTCATAGATTCCTGGGGATGGTGCTGAAATGCTAG
>JAODKF010000116.1:26266956-26286134 GCA_026779585.1 Mormyrus proboscirostris | reverse complement strand
TAGAATAGAATAGAATAGAATAGAATAGAATAGAATAGTTTCCTCATAGATTCCTGGGGATGGTGCTGAAATGCTAGAGTGAGAACTTTGGGCCATACTGCATATAGTAGAAGTTTATTATTGTGTACAAAACCACTGTGTCCAATAATAATAGGGATATGGCATTTTGTCAGTTCTTCCTCTTTCTTAAAATCATTGCTCACAGAACTTGGTAGAATAAGATAATAAAGTTTTTTGTTATTTATAAATATCCACAAATAACTGAGAAAAGGGCAAATGTGTGATTTTAAGTGGGACCTGTAAGATGAAATCTAAAATCATTATTAATAGTGTAACTATGTGCTTTCATAATGTGGGTGTCTCTCATTAATATCGCTACATCAGTAGTATGGTAGGCAGAAGTGATATATTTCTGCAGTGACCTTTCAAAATTCCGCTCTAACCCAGAATCTACCACTTGACTAAAGAAGGAAATAAAATATAAAATTCTAGTTTATTAGTCCTGAGCCAAACTTTTGGACAGGCAGCCAATACAAATAGGTCTTCGTCTGTTTTAGATATGTAATCCTGATAGGTCAGGGTCACGAAGATGCAGTCATTACAGCTGAAGCACAAAAGAAACAGGCTCCAAATTTATAGTGAACTTAAAAACAGAATTATCGGTGCTCTGTAGTCAGCATAAATAAGTGGCAGCATAAGCCAGACACAACAACCTCAAATAGCTTACTAAAATGTGCAGATGCGTGCTTTTTCAAGAAAGAGGAACATGTTTTGTAGTAATAAACCTGTACAGATGGAAACATACACATAAGCCCATCAATTAAGTTCAATTATTGAACACGAAAGAGGAAGGAACTTCCATTTAATTGTTGAAAAAAATTCAATAAAATAATGAAATATAAAACAGCATTTGTATTACACAGCTCTAAGCCTAGAAATCAGTTTATAGACTCACAAGCAAACCCTAAATAGTAGGTAAAGCAATACCACCTATACTTTATACATGAACCTTGTGATTTCATACATTTTTTTCAGTCTCCCAGTTCTCCATGTGTCCAACCAAGGAAGCTTATAAATTAATGTTACTGGTTTTTGGAAGTTCAACTACTGTCAAAATAATTTACTCTGACCATATACATGAAAGTATTTGTATGCTGTCGTATTAGGAACTTTCTATAGCATTCATATATGATTACATAAGAAAGTTACTAAACAACACTTAATCATATAACTGCAGAAACTAGTATACAAATAAACCCTGTTTCATTATCATATATAACTTTTATCCTTGATCCAACCATCAATAGGCAGCAGTCATTCATTCCAGTGCTGTATTGTGTTGTTTTGAGTGAAGGATATTTTCAGCAAGTGGACTTGTGAAGATTATTTTCCAGACTTGAAATGGAACACAATTATGTTTCATAATTGAAAATGATTTAATAATAAAATATTTCTGGAAGTATTACAGTGATTATGTTTGTTGTCTAAATTCAGACCAGGTTACTGGTGAAATGGTTTGTTTTTACAAACAAAATGTTTTTATGTAAAGATGATAAAAGCATGCATACCACAGCTAGGTAGTGGTTATATTTATATGTGTTCAACTAAAAATGCAAATAATTTTCTGCTTATTTTTACACAGTTTGCAAAAGGATCACAACAATCCTTCTACTGAACGTCTTGACAAAGCAAAGTATTTTTCACTCATTTACCTTAGGTCAGCCTGCTGCTGTTAGATTATTTTTATGTTTTTGTTTTGTCATCACTTCTTACCTGTAACTTCCTTTACCTGGTTGAACTTGTGCTTATTATTATATAACATACTGCTAGGTAATAGACAATGGAGCAGGTACCTGCAGTCCATAGCTATGAGGATGCACCAATAGTTTAGCTAAGGAGCAAAGGAGCTTTTTGCTGAATAAGTGAAATCTTAGGTTGCTTTATCTATCGATTAATGTCTCAAGCGAACAGATGTATAAATTATTGACTATTAAATGCCTTGAATATAATTAAAAAATCTGAAAACACTTTACTTGAGGGGGTACAAATAACTTAGTTACTCAGTTACTACTCAAGAACTAATCATTAAATATGAGAACTAATGATTTATTAATGATGAATGAACATGGGATCAGTATGTAACTAACACATAGGTTCTGGTTAACTAATGCCTTAAGTAAGGATTTACTACTACATTATTTATGCCCCTCAAAGTGTTACCAAAAAGTTTAATTCATCCATGTTTTTGTTGAGATCCACATGCAAGTTAGCAAAGTTCAGCTGGTTAGATGTTACTTATGCATGTATGTACTCTGTCCTTTTTCTAGAGATAGTGAATGTGAATGTCATTGTCATAGACTCTCAGAGCCACATGCCACCACTTCACTGGCCCTTTTCACTTTTAACTTGATTTCTGGAGTATTAATAGACACCATTTTATTTTTACTAACTAGTATTTTTACTTTATTTTCCCAACAAGAAACAGGTTATTTTTCATATTTCAATAACTGTCTTTTGGTCTTATGTGCTTATCTAGAAAACAATTAAGTGGAAATTTTGAAAGATGAATGACCTACAAGCTTATTTCTTTAGTTCGTTGTTGTTGAACTGCTCAAAGAGAAACATGCCTTTAAAAAAGAATAAAAATCCTGCCAGACTGAAAACTAGTCATCTACAGCCTACTCAGTCACACTAAAAACACACTCTACTCACTCAAAAACAGTGGTTTCCAACCTGGGGTCTATGACCCCCTGGGGGCCTGCAGAGCCCTTGTACGAGGTCTGCTGCCCCCTTCCAGTCTTACTTACCAGTCATTTAGTCACAAATCCCTTAATGCTAGGGGATCCCTTGTCCTTGTCTATTTGGGTGTCCCCAGTTCAATAAGAGTTGAAATACCAATCATGCTGCAATGTCCTCTTTCGTGTTACCGCCTGCCGTTAGAATACTGCAATTACGCACATAATGAAATACAGTCATCTCTCCACTGCCATATTTGGTTGAAGCTGTGTTGCATTAGTTCGAATATTTATCCAAGAGGGAGAGTCAAAAAGTGTATGAGAGCACCAGGCCCAGCCTGAGCTTGGGGCAGCAGCCCTGTGGGCCGAGGGCGGCCAGCAGCTGCAGACCTGCTGCATTATCCCTTCTCTCCAGTGACTTCCATTCCACACTATTGCACACTACAATTCTCAAGTCCTAATTACAACATAGCATGTCATTATAGCTTTAATATACAAAATACTACATATCTTTCCTCTTAAAAGTATGTTCCAGCATTTCAAAACCCATTAGCCTCCATCTGTGTCTTTGTACAGTACAATCTATCGTTTATAAGGTCCAGGGATGGTAGATGAGTAAAAGATGCATGTGTGCATATGCGTGTATGCATATCCGTGGGTTTCTGCAAGCCAGCTTCGGTCTGAACTATATTTCTTAATAATGTTTATAATGTTCTTTAAAATACACCAATTAAAAACCACAAAGTCTAAGGGGTTAGATAAGTGCTATTTCGTGAACAGCAAAAATAACTAAAGCTGCCACAGCCCTTCTTCATAGCAGCCTGGTCGGCATTTGGAGAGAATAGTGCTTCTTTAAAATAAACGATAAGCAACTGAAAAAGATGTCCACCCTCGTAAACACATGCAAACATACGCACACGCACATACATGGAGGCAGAACCTAATGGCCACGGCTGGCATTGCTGCTCCCTGTTGTCCAGTCGATGATGATGAAGCTCAAGCTCATTACCATGAAGAGGAATCCAAGAGTGGCGAAGCAGGCCGCCTGCAGATAAGAAGCAGGATAAGGGACAAAGAAGCCATACTGATTCTTCAAGCTAAGTCTAACGTGGGTATTTTCACTACCCTGAATAGCAAAGTCTGAGATCATATTTAGAGACCGCATAACTCCACAGAGTACATAGACTTAATGACGCTAAGGGTATGGGAAGATGCAGTGTGACACGATGAGCGATAGCAGCAGATGCTCACCATTATTTTGGGGGTAGAGCGCATTGGCTCCTCATCCTTGGGCACGATGCGGATGTAGAAGATTGCAGGGAAGATGAAGATGAGGCATGGAGCGGATGTGGCGCCTGAAGATGGTGGACAAACAGATGCAGTCACTGAGATTTTTGCCCGACAAAAATGATGTTAATGCAGTATGCCAGGTAGTCATTGAATGTCCTACTGGAAAAGCGACTTAATGTTTACTTGAAAACTGGAAGGTTTTTGTTGATGTACAAGTACAAGGGTCGATTTCCTGGACAACAATTACAAACAAACAACCCACAGAGGACAGTAAACTGGGACAACAGGCCCAGACTCGTATGCTATCTCAGAGGCACCCTGGATTCGAAGCAACAACATCTATCCAGCAAATTCTCTGATCCCCAATCCACCATACAGCTTCCCGGTATGTTTGCAGAACGTGAGGTGATGTTTACAAGTAGTGCAAATTATTGACTTATGTCTGCCACGTTATCTGTCTGTTAGCAAGAACTGGTTAAACAAATGGTCTTTTTCCATTAATGGGACAAGGCCAGTTCAAGTGTGGCACCACGAAAACAAGGGTGAAGGTAACTGAAAAGAAAAAAAACATTCAGCAAAGTCTCTAAAAATACTGAGGAGCTTTAGGAGGCTGTTAAATTATTATTAATTCCAGATAACAAAGTGTTATGTAGACTGTTATTACTGGAAAAAATACATCATTTATTGTACCACCATAATAAAGAAATTGAAATTTATTGTACCACCAGAATAAAGAAATTGAAATTTAATATCCTGCAGAGAATATGCCTAAAATTACTATGACATATAGCATTGTCAGTTTAACAGTTTAAGAAAATGATGTTTAAATGATCTTCCTATTGGTGCAAAACTATGATATTATGTCTGTCAAAGCAACTGTCTCAGCAGCAGGAAATTGGATGGATGGACAAATACTCATGCTTATAAGTCAGCTTAAAGAGGATATGTATGTGTGTGTGTTATACTGAATAATAGAGTTTATATCAATAAAATATTTGTCTGATTCAAATGCCTTTCATGCAGTAGGTAGGAACTAAACACATCTGAGAAACACTTGAGAAAACCTCTATAAGGCTGACAGTAATGCAGAAACATGGGCAAGCGCTGCTCTGATAATGAATACACTTACCTATGATGCCAAAAATGCCAAGGATGTCAGGAGCAAAGATGACCAGCATGTTAATGAAGGTGAGTAAGACGACGGCAATGGAAATGTGCCTTAGCCAATTAAAGCCCTTGTTGGGGAACACCATTTCCTGGATGGCCCGTCGCACCTGGGGGGGGGTCGGGGGGTGTGGAGAAAAAATGGAAATGGTGGCCCTTATCATCACATTTTAATGGCCAGTCAGAATGTTATTCTGCTCCTAAGTAGAGTTAAACTGCTTAATGGCGATTGAGAAAGAGAGAACATTTAAATCCATCTAAGGGCAAGTTACTACACCTCACTGACAGGTGATAGATCAGAGTGGAGGATCAAAGAGCATATTAGGGGGCAGAGTTCAGTGGGAGCTCACAGGGAGGGGGCCACTCACAGGAAAGAGCACAATGGGCACGGTGAGCGTGACTGCAGTGAGCACGGCCACACGCACACTCAGGATCAGGGTGTCATAGGGGTCAATCCTGCTGTAGGTATGCAGCAGCTCTGCCTCCACTTTGTCTGGGGGGAGAGGCATAAGTCAGATGTTCCGGCATAGACACATGCTGGTAGAACGAGTGTCTCTGCGTAAATGGCAGTATGGGCAGACTTCAAGCCTGCTGACTATGGACATTCTCATGATTCAGTGCAATTAAGGACACAAAAACAAACTTGCTCTATTTACATTTCCTGTTTTGTGAATCAGATATGTCCACCCTATTACAGCAGAAGGACACATGAGTGGAAATCACATGTAATACTATACAATGATCTACAGGGGGCATCATTACATAACTTTCCCCTTTGTGTTTAAGTGACCCAAAAACGTTTTCATTAAACCGTTGGTAATATTATATAGTCTTTCATACGGACAGCTGCCCAGATCATGTTTCTTTCTTAAAAGACATAGTCCTAAAAATACAAATAAAGAAGCAGATTATGCCCAAAACATCCACATGCAGAGAAGACGAGGTGTGAAAAGCACTTAGTAACTCTGGTGGCCTCACCATAGAAGGTCAGGTATCCAAACAGAGCAGCCAGGAAGTACATAGTGTACATGATCAGAATGGAGATGTTGGAGACATGCTGCATCTTTCTCTTGGAAGGGCTGAAATAGTTGGGTCAAATATCACCATCAATATACCACACTCTTAGCCTTTCCCTTCATCACTCCCAGCACATGTTTGGATTTATAGTTTTTTTACAAGTTTGGAATACATATAAGCATAGATTCGCAGGCTATTTTTAGTGCCAGAATGTGTTATATCGGGCACCTGGGCAGCATATATGCAGGAAAAATCACACATACTTGCGCAGTTCAGTATAGATGGGCAGCACCTCTGGGTGGCATACGAAAGCAAAGGCCAGAATTGGGATAGTGTACGCTGTCTAATAAAAAAGAAAAAACAGCATCAGCAGTCCAATCAACCACCTATAATGTACAATCAACTAATGCGCATAGAAGTTAACATTGGCATTGTGACTTTCTATTTTTGTCTTTTGTGTACCTGTGTACTATGCAGTCTGTAGCTATAAACAATCTCCTCTGGGATAATAAAAGTAAGGATTGTGATTGTGAACAACAAAAGATCCAGCAGTTAATTAATACAGTATGCAAGGGACCAAGAAAAATTTTCAAAGGCATTCATATACTTCTAAGAACCAATATAATTATTGTTTAGAATATGGCATTTTCTGTGACTCTCTGTGCATGTGGAATCTGAACAAAAAAAAAAGTAGGACAGAAAGGGTACTTGTACCTTTCGAATTTTGGGGCTGCAAAGACTTTTAGGAAAACTGCAGACAACTGACCTAACTGAGCTATTTTGGGCATTCAACAAAGTTGAAAGTAAACCAGGAACAGGATGACGAACAACATAATCAATGGACTCAGTGATCACAACATTGAACATGCCTTCAGGAAGCCTAATGACTTGGACAGAAGGTAGAATTTATGGAGGAATGCTGTCTGTATATTCAGCAGGACCTGACATTGGCTTGATAATAATAATACAAAATCACAATGTTATTTTAAGCATGAAGTTTGTAGTACTAGGTTTATAGACAAGAATTTTAATGGTAGCCCTAGTAGCTGGATTAAAGTCAATCACTTTGCTAAAAAGTCCAAAGCACTTTACAGTTTTTCCATTAGAACAAGAAATCTAAAAGTGTAGAGGTGATGGGTAAAAATGCGGATAGAACATTTAAAGAACCAGTTGAGCAGCACTGCTAATGCATTTGCACTTTGCACTACCTGTGAATTGACAGTGAACATGCGAGGGCTGCAATGGGAGTCATCTTCGATGTGGCCAAGGCGGTAGCCAACAGAAGCCTCAGAACTATTGGAATGAAGGAGCACTACTGTGCTGTTGGTTGAGTAGTCGTCAAAGGGACAAGGAATCTGAAACTTTTTGTAGATGACCTACAGAACAAAAAATGGTGTGGATCATATAGCCTAAAATAATGCATGCACCCCACATCCCTTTATTTCAATGAATAAAATGAGTATATTGACCATATTTTTGTTTAGAAAGCTTCCCGAGCTATCAATATGGTTATAAACATGTGTGTTCATGTGATAACTTACCGAGATGAGGAAGAATACCATACAAGTGAGGGAAAACCCGCTGGTGTAGCCCAAATAGCCTGAATGTTAAAACATCACAGGGAAGTTATTCAGTATTAGGCCAACAACCTTCTTCATCTAAGGGAAGTGAAACATATGCAGCCACACAACACTGTAGTCTAATACCTGTTGTAGACTTCTTAATACTGTAACTTTTTAAGAACACTGAAAAATGTCTTATCAAGTCAACCAGGTGATATATTTCATTCTACAAACAAAAGCTGGTAACAATAACACCTTTAACATCTCTTGCAGTTGAACTGTGTGGCTCTGAGTATTCTTGTTTTTTCACTTTGACAACTGTCAAGTGACAAGGAATGCAATTGTGAAGACTTTCTGCAGATCTACTGTTAGTACCAATGTATTAGAAAAGAGCTTCCTGTCAATAATTTATTATTTAACTATCACAGCTTTAGGTAGGTCTGAAGGAACAATTAATAACATAATAATAAAATTTATTTAATATGAATAAGTTTAATATTAATATATTTAACGACAGAAATTAAACAATGTAATATTAATGAAATTTCTGTGGTTCAAATATTGAGAGCAAAAGTTATAGATATCCCTGACACCTAGAAACGTGTTTAGGAATACTACAAAAAGAAAAATATTTGCATGTTGTGCAGGCAAGTCTGGTCACAGTGATTATCTTTAGGAAAAAACTTCTAGAACGTTTGCATTACTCCTGGAATTTTGGCACACCACCAGTGGAGAGACACTAGAAAATATTCATTAAGGCCACTGAAAAGTGTGTATGATAATTGTACTCTTATTAAATAGGCATAAAAAAGAGCATGACCAGCAAAGATCCCAATGATGTAGTGCTAACAGAGAAACTGCCATTTAATGTTTTGCAGATATATATACTAGACCTGCACATATTATTTGGCATGTATATGAGTGACATGACAACAGCTGCACAGAGACAGAACAACTGACTTCAAGAATGACCAAACAGGTTCAAGTGTCAGGTTACCAAAATTCTTTTTGTTAAAATGGAGCAACAGGAGAAAAATCTTTGAGATTAACCTGCTTGCAAGCATGCCAAGGAGAGACTTTTAGCTGACCAGTTCTTTCTACCTCATAGTATCTGACTATTGGTGTCAGCCATTTTCTCTGCATTCAGGGTATATTTGCATAACTGTACACTGGATCTGCCTTAAGGGGTTTGACAGAACTAGCAGAAAGTAGTATATGAAGTATATGGGGAAATGGCAATTGAGTCTCTGTGATGTTGCTTTAAATCCTCACTACTACAAAAGAAGAAAAAACCCAAATCCACTGGGACCAACAAGAAATATAATCAAAGTAATATGTATATGCTGAATATGCCACCAAAGACCATTAAAACCAATGAAAAGTATATAAATGTTATATTGTCATGTTTTGTGAGTAACTGAATATGTGGTTAAATATGTATATATCTAAATATTTGTAAACTCCTAAAGTGTTATGAGGAAAGAATCTATATATTTCATTCTTATGCTAATATGAGCAAAAGTTTCAAACTTCCCACAAGTCTCACTTAGGGAACAAAATTCCTGGATGTTGCCAGCACTCTACAATAATGAATGCTAAAGCAAAGGGTATTGAGAAAATGGTACGGCCATGAGAGAGCCACTTACCCAGCTGTTTCATCAAGGCCAGGGGCAGGATGATGCTGGCTGACACCAAAACCACAAGGTAATTACCATTCAGGTACCACACTCTGAAAGAGTAAAACAGTAAAAGGAAGCCATGATGAGTAATGTTACTTTCTTTTTTATGCAGGTGGTGTGTAGACAGGAAGCTGGCAGCATCAAAACCCATATCAGTGATTGTTACTTGTGAACAGCTACTGCAACTTGTAGTTTTTTCGTCCCATAGAGAATAGCGGCTTTTGCTATGACAGATGTCAGTTAGAAGCATGATTAGATAGCATGAATAATTCTCTCACATAACCTCTGCGGTACACGTGTCACTTTGAAGCAGTAGCAAGAAACAACAATTCTGGCTGGCTGGTTTCCACAAGTTTGTTGTGTTTTTGACTGCCAAGGCTTATAAACGACTGTATACCCCTCATTCACACCCTCTTAAGCCACGTGAAGAGAGCATGACAAACCACAGGAGGTAGCAACAGAACATGTAAAGACCATGACTGGGGGAGAGGGCGCTAATTTTAGACTAGCTCACTGCGTCTGGCGCTTGCAGACAGGCACACCGGCAGCAGAAAACACACAGGGCAATGCTGCCTGGCTATATCAGGCCAGCCATAAGAGGAAAAGTATTTGTCACACCAAAATACCAAATGCATTTAAAGTTATATACACATGTATAAGCTGACCTTTTCTAAACAACTGGAATGTTTTGCCACTCTGGATGGTGTTGTTCCCAGTATTTATTTTTACTTAAAGTCATTCTTATTCATATCCAATTCATTGACCACTCCACAAGACATGCTGCTTTCACAGAATAAAACGTATAGCTGACAACCAACTTCAGCTGCACATTTAACAAAGAAAACATGATCTTTTGCCAATAAATGTATCGCCAGGACAAATCTTACTCATTTATGGCCAAGAAAAATCTTATTAATTTCCTCAGTCATTACTTTTGACCTGCTAAGCTTCTGTAAGCTTATTAACATGTCAACAAAAGCACCTGGGTAGTTAACATAATAAGAAAAGAAATGCATCATTATGTTTCCTGGCTGATTATCAGCTATTGGTGAGACTAGAAGGTTGCTGGTTCAAATCCTGTGAATGCCAGGAGTAATTGTACTCCATTGGGCTCTTGAGCAAGGCCCTTAACCTGCAATTGCTTTGTCCTGGGTAAGATGTTAATCTACATCCAGCCCTATAAGGAGGTACTCGAACTTACAGGGAATAACTTGGGGGTCAGGGACTGGCACTCCAGCCCCTGGAAAAAACTCACGCTGGTCCATTTGGACTAGTGTGGTGCTGAGGTATCACCCATCACATGGCTGCACTCAGGTTCTCACCCTTTAGGTGGTTTGTCATGTGATGGGTGTGGCAATACACTGTATCAGTGCATGCTCCTTACCTTAGCAAGAAGGGAATTTAGGTATCACAAAATTCCCTGCTACCCTAAAAATATTTAACTTATGTAAGGCACTAGACAGGCATTAACTCCTTCCTTTCTCCAGTTCTTGTGGGGGCAGGGTAGGCTGTAATTCCCATGCAACTTCAAAGACAATAAATATAAGGAGGTTTAGTCCCACACAGCTGGGTCACACATAACTGAATGACAACAATGACAATTAATCACTAAATTCTATAGTGTGTTAGCTTAGCCATTTCAAAATGTTGCTTAAAGTCACCCCAGTACTCGCAGCAACCATCCAATACACCGATTTATTTTTTCACTCAACCACTTGCACACTTTGCTAGGCTAAACAATACCTTGTTGTGTTATCTGGAACATTTAATTAATCAATTAATTGAGCTGGTGGCTAACTTTAAGGAATACATAGAATGGCTGGGGTGCCCCAGAAGAGAGGTTTAGGAAATTAGAAGGTATTAGAAATGTTATGAAAATGAGGATTTTGGTTCTAGTCAAATTAATGTTATCATGAATTTTTGCCAAATACACAAAGGAAACACAAACATATTATTAGAATTTACATTAAATCAAAAATATGTGCACATTTAAACAAAAAATCCTGGGAGAAAAAAGAAAAAAAAATCTTTGTTAAAGCTATAACATTCATAGTCAATTTTGGTCACTGTGATTTTCAGAAAATGAGTGGTTTTTTTCTTCATATATCCCATCCTGAGCTGGTGGAGGTCGCTCAGACACAGTACATAAAATGAACCTGGTGCATTAACAGGATCAAGGTTGAGCCGTGAAACGAAGTGGTACAAATCACGCACCATCATAAAATATTCTGTAAAGTGTAATGCTGCGCATGCGCAAACATGCATGGTACAAGTCAGACATGCAGTCAGATACTTCACAAAGCAAAGTTATTTGAAAACTTTGTCGCCGTTTCTTTGGAGTTTTTGGGCAGTGCACAACTGAGTTACGGGCATTTTTTTTATTATGAAAAATGAACTGCCTGTGTGTGTGTGTGTGTGTGTGTATGTGGGGGGGGATGCGTGGATTAGGTTTATATTACATTGTGGGGGCCGAATGTCATGTAGTGATTAGAGTTTTCGTCCCTACAAAGATATAATTACAAACCTGTGTGTGTGTGTGTTTGTGTGTGTGTGTGTGTGAAAATTGGCTGAATCGGAGGCTGATTCAGCATGCTATTGCTCAGCACTCTGAACCGAACTTGGCCTAGATTTAGAAGGGGGGGCGGAACCTTCGGCTGGGATGTCAAAGCTGCATTACAAATTTGAGCCACTGCCCATAACAGCACCATGGCTTTGAATGGCTGTCAACAAAACCACGCATGTGGGTTGGATAGCAGTGGAGCTATGCCAGCCATTCCTGTTATCCGCAGGCTAGCTTGACCAATCACACTCACGGACAGTTCTTCCACCTCACCCCCAGATTCACCTCCGGACACTGGCCAAGGACACCGGCCCCCATGACACTGCTATGCACGAATGGCTGTCTATGTGTCACAGGGCCAGATACTGGGATTAGTAATTTAGAAGAATGAACTGAATTTTCGCATGACAAATAACAGACGAGTAAACTACAGTTTTCATCAGTATGTGTGCAAATTGTGTTCATTTTACACCAAGAACTTTTCGCAATACTGGAGTCATATTTAAGAACAAAAGATACAAATCAATTCCTCCTTTATTATCTAAACACTGGCCAATGACACGTGCAACCAACCCTATATGGGTGATAAAGCTGTCAATGGCTCTGACAGATATTGGGACTATAGCCTATGCATTCACGGCTGCCTCAACTCCACTTGCCCAAGTGAGTCTCTCAACACTAAGTAGGGAACATGACTCTGCCAAAGGACTGTATGTTCAGCAGAGGTGGAGGCCCACTGCGGGGTATAACCCATACACTTATCTGGAATCCAACTCAGCTTCTGTTCCAACTAGGCTTCTAGGACAGAGAAATTCAGGACTTTGGTCCACAGTAATTTTGCCAATTGAAAGAAAATACCGATACTCACTCCGTTGATGGGTCTGCTTTCAGGAAAGCCTGGATAACAAGGGGAAATTCTGACTTCACAATATACAGGTAGCTGGACATGGCTGTGTAAGAATGGAAAGCGAAACAACAAAAATAATTTCAGTGAAAACAGTAACAATATTGAAGAAAAAAATCAATTACACAGTTACAACATATTCAGGACAATTAAGCTCAAACAGGTTTAACAAAGCATTAAAAAATGACAATTTTATTTTTCTACACAAACATACACACTCATACATACACATATACATACATTTTGTAACTTCTACACATACAATACCTTACATTTCCTTAGTACATTTGTTAATGACAAGTAATATACACATTCTCTCTCTCTGTGTAAGAAGCACTGGATCGTTACTATACTTATTTTTAAACTGTAACAGTGTGAAAGTGTGATTTTGCTGATTGTCAGCAACAGAAATATAGCAAGTGTCGACTTGCGCTGAAGCAACAGACTCACACCTCCAATGTTTTGCAGAGTAATGGCAATACCGGCGGCCATCTTGCCAGGAGTACCAAAGGCACGGAAACCTAGCTGTTCATAGGCCCGGATGCCTAGGAGACAAACACCAAGCAACATCAGGCAACAGCGTGCATTTTTTTACATCTTACCTACCAACTCTGTGCTAAATACAATCATGCTTTCCTTCGAGATCTGTTCTTGATGTAGACAAAGGCAAGAGTATTTACCCACAATTCCAGATGCTTTAAGCATCAAATGAATGGAATAGGAAGACAGGGCAGCAACAGCACTTAGGAGGAAGCTGCAAGCAGATCAGAAATATTTTAGTATTACAATTAAGTATTACATGGTTTGGCATTTACATAGCTTATCATTTTATTCATTTTAACCAGAGGCACTACATAAGTTTTGGAAAAATATAGACAACTGAAGTTTTGCTGATTCCTAAATATCTAAATTGTGCTGAGAAGAATCATATTTGGCCTTAAAACCCATAATTGCTGTTAGCATGGTATGTAAAGCTAATGGCTTTCACTGGATAAGCCATGTATTTGAAGGGAAACTCTCCACTGCAAGAACATGTAGCAAGAATCTTTGCACAGCTGATTTAAAACGTAAAAGCGATTAAGCTTTTTCACTAACTGCTCCCAAGCTTTGGAAGGCAGTTCCATTTTACATTAGGTCATCCTCTGTTATCTTTTTTAAAGATTCACTTTTATTCTCTGACTTTTGAAACACCCGGATGCTATATCACTGAAGACCAGCCTGTTTATATTTAATTTTTGTTTCTAAATTCGTATTCTAATCATGTGTATTTGTCTATATGCATTGTACAGCACTTTGGCGCAACAAGTGTAGCTTTCAAATGTGCTTTATAAATAAATATGACTTGACTTATTCATTCTTTTTTTACTATCCGCTTATGCTATTCAGGGTTCTGGATATCACAGAAGCTCCGGGCACAAGGCATGACTAAATTAATAAATTAATAAATTAGATAATGAAAAAATGAGTCACGTGATGAAACATTAAATAAATAAATAAAACTACAGACCACATGCTTTTCAAGTGTATTACAACTAGAAAAAGGAGATCAGGTGATCAAATAACAGCCCCTATGTTTAACAGGACCTGTAGCATAACTAACTACTCTTATTATATCATTAACTACATTTCATTGTGCTTGTGCAGACCTTCCAATCATGGGTGCTAACCCCCAGCATCATACACCGCCCTCTGTAACATTATTAACATTATAGGTGGGTGTGGACAAAGGTGGGTGTCGATGAATGTGTGTGTGAACAGGCTGCATGGATGAGATCGTTTTTTTATACGTGGGTAGGACAGAGATAGCAATTGTCAATGATCAATGGTTACCCAAGTGCGCTTACTGGTTGAGGTGAACTAATTCAAGCAGCAGTTACGTAACAAAGAACCCCGCCCCTAACCACACCCACTACCCCCCCACCCGCAGGCAGCCCAGAAGGCTGTGATGAACATTCCTGAAGCCTGTGATGTATATGGTTACAGCCAAGGTCGCATCTATTTCAGCGTTCCCCTGTACACACTCCATGTACGTCCTCACAACCTGCTCAAGCAATTGCTAATGTCATGTATCCTATCTACAGCTGCATCTAAAAACAGAGGCTATGATTTCACTATTTATTTTGCATATATAGCATTTCCAAAAGCCTTAAGTGGTTAATTTTTCCCAAAATGAAAATTTCCGATAAACACTGGCCACAGCATAGTCATGTTAAAAGGACACCGAGTAAAACTATTGTAGCAAAATAGAGAAAAGAAAGGACTGGGTTTATCCGAACCAGGAGACACCATAAGCTGTAAAATTGAAGTTAATAAAATGTACATGTCTAAATTATATCAAAATTATTCATAGTTTAAATATAGCGGTGTAAGATACACCAGAGATGGATTCTAAGACAGGACTTATTTAATATTTTCATTAATTGCTGGTCATATCTTGGGGTAGGAGCATACATTTACAACTTACAGAAGTTGCTCCTCATAAACTGATTTTATTTAATTTAATTAAATTTAATTTCAAATGTTTAGTATGAAGGCATAAGAACACTATACAGAGAATACTACACATTATAAGGGCAAAACATTTTTATCATTTGACAGTTACTTTAGATGTCTGTGTGTATCTCTTATGCTTCTGAAAAAATTAGGTATATTTATGGCGTTTTTTCCAGCAAAGTATGGAAACAATTGGAAATAATTGGAAAAAAATAAGAACACCCAGACTGTCATCAATGCAAACATGCAAATACAAACAAATTAGTGGAATAAATTCTTTGACTCACATGAAAAGGAGGATGCCAGTGTTGGCCATAGCATATGCCAATCCCAGAATTCCACTCCCCATAATGGCGTTACCCAAGTTAAACACTGACATGCCGAAAGAGGTCTTTCCCTCAAACTGTCAAAAACATAAAAAGGGCTGTTGGAAATGTATTTCTGAACAGAACTTTCAAATTTGTTCCTTCCAAGAGTTTTTCCACAGTTAATTTGGCAATAAAAATTAAATTATAAAAAAGAAAACAGGAAAAAATCAGGATGGTACACAGTGGTTATTAGAGGCTAACAGAGGCATAGTACTCACATCTGTGAAGCGTGTGGGCTTCTTTCCCTCAGGACAAGGTAGGAACTCCTCACTTTCTGCCAAATTCCCTTCACCATCCTCATATCTAAAACAGGTCACAGAAATAGCCTGGTCACAACCTGGAGTAAATACAATTTGATAACAACAAGTGCGCTACAGTTTGAAAAAAGATGCTTATTAAAAAGAGATGACTGGTGTGATAAGGTGAGAGATTATACACATTTTCACACATGCATTTGTTAATTTATGATAACGTTATATGGTAGACCGGAAGTGTGATTTCATTTCCTTATCAAAACCTCCTTCACATCCAAGCTCAGTTTTAATGTAGTGGAAAGAAATATGATAACCTCTCATTCAATAACTGAAAAATGATCTAAATACATACTTCAGCTACCATTATGGGAAGAATGAAAGCCCAGTCATCAGATTTACTTGAAGATTCAGAAAATAATTCTAACATGCAGCACCTTTTAAATGGAATGTTATGAGAACATTAAAAGGTGAGATCTGTGAGCAAATACTTATTAACAGAACAGTAAATATATGACAGTAAATAACAAAAAAGTGAAAAACAATTACTGTGAGCACAGGAGCTTGGAAAAATCAAATCAGAAATATAAGGGACATTCTGTGTAATATCAAAATAGTCCGTTATACCCAAAAGCATGGTTCAAGAACTGCAGATATTTATTAACCAGGGAAAAATCGATATTTCACCCACAGAAAAGCTTCAAAAACACGTCAGCATAACACGTCACCTAGCAAGATAAATTGTTGGGCTGAACATGATGTCATGCTGGTCAATGGTTATGTCCATATTTAAAAGAGTTTCTCCTGCTGGTAAGGTCCAGTATTCTGGTATTAGTTTCCAGCAGTCACTTAATAAATTATGAAAGATTAAAAGAATGGTATTCTACATTTTCTCGAAAAAAATCACAAATTAGTGGACCCTTTATCACAACTGACTTAATAGTAATAATAATAATTATTATTATTATCATTATTATTATTATTGTTGTTGATGATGATGATATTATTGTTAAGAACCAATCAGATTTTGATTTTAAAGATATATCACAGACACGACTTAAATACAATTGTAATTAAAAATGTCTACTTAAAAACGTTTAGATATAAGGTGGCACCATCAATTGTTGATACAAATGACAGAAGGGACGTCTGACAACGATAAATGTCAGTGTGACTGAAGTGAAACTTCAGGATAATCTAACAAGACTGTAGTGTTACAAAGTTGCAATGTTACACAGGATCAAATGCTCACTGGTCATCCTCTAGGAGCGTCTTCATTGGCATGCCCATGTCCTCTCCCAGGTCATTCTTGCCATTGGTCAGAATGCTCATCTCGGATTGGGCAGGTTCCATGATGTCACTCTGTATATCCTATATATGAGGTGCTCACTGTTTCCTGAGGTTTCTGCAGTGATCAGAGTATTGTTAGAAGACAAAATACATATTCAGAAAAACGCCACAAGAGTTTTCCACCAAGGCGTATTTGTGCATAGCCAGTGCTGCATGGCATTATTTACAAACACAGTAAGCATTATTCCATTGTCAGTGAGACGAGTTCACTGAGATTTAGGGAGTTTCATACCCTAAATAACCCTATTGAACACACAGATAGTTGCCACACAATGTGACACTTTGAGACAGAGAACGGCAGAGAACAACCTTTAGGTTCTTCCTCTCTCACAATGATTTTGTTTTCTACGGCACTATGGTGCAGATTTCAGAGTTAAGATGCATAGTTGGTCTAGGATAATGTACCCTTAGTAATTATTCATTGCATTAAGTTGAATTTTAGGCAGTGTGACCCTAAATCAGTTGTTACTGGAGCCAATTTCATTTGACATAATTTTTCTACTAGCTAAGTAGTAAAATGCAAGTTTCATTGAGTTCCTCTTGAAGTTCTGAAGGATGAAAGGCTCTGTCGTTAGTTCTAACCAGCTTACAATTTGTTGCTCCATAGGATCTTTATGTCCATTTCCTGTGTTTAAATTTGAAAGTATTTTGCTTAAGGCTGTCCCCTCTTAGTTCATTGCTCAAAGTCAATACATATCATCCCTCTAAAATAGAAAATACAGTTACAGAATCATTGGATAGTATAATTTCAAATAATTTTTAAAAATATTCTGAGCCATGAAATAACAGTGAATGTAGTGCCATATTTGAATAAAAATCTTCTATACCACTTGCCATGCGTTCCACTTTTCATTTAATGAAGCCTCATAATAAAAACATTCAAAATACTCAATTTTTGTTTAATGATTTAAACACAATTTGTGAATAACTTCACAAAGTAAAATGAAACCAGTGGTATTTATTGCTGAACCCCTAAACTCTATCCACTGTGTTCCACCCCTTGCTGTGCTCATTCCAAATTTCTGTCAGCACTGTAAAAATAATCTGCCTATAATTTTAAATCAGTGTTGCAATATCCAGCTGAGGGGTTAAAAGAGATGACTGAATTGGACCAACAAGGCAAAAATAATGATATTTGACTGACAAAATAATTCCTCAAAGATACACATTTATAGATGAATAAAACACCTGTTCTAATAGTAAATTCAGTGTTCTAGTCCCAGGTGTCATTTGGTATTTTGTCCCAGGTGACAGGGTGGCTCAGCAGGTAGGTTTGATTTACGGCTTTAATGTGAACACTTGACATGAACTGGTGACACTATGCTGCCCTTGACACATTACTGCGTAAATGGCTTCCCAGCCTTCCAGAGAACACCTTTTTATTTTTTTTGTTCTATGCTTCCCAAGCTCTGGGTCACTGCAGCTGTACAGCGAGATAAGCCATCGTTCAGAAAGGACACATGGAAAGATGGAAAGAAATGGGCATTCATGCGAGTCCATTAATGAGTCTGCCTAAAAATAAACTCTGGAAGGACTACGCTGCAGCTTCTGATTTACGTGTTACAAAGTCCAGGAGGATAAAAAAACAAAGCTTGCACCCAACTAAAACTTTTCACTTCACACTTTAAGGATGTCTTTCATCTGATGTTGGAGAGCTGGATTTCCAAGGAAATAAAGCCCCTTTCCAAAATGTGTGTGTGTGTGTGTGTGTATATATAAACACACACACACACACACACACACACATACACACACAAATAGTGGCCGGATATACAATTATTCAAGCTTCCAGGTGTTCATTTAAA